>QKWP01002764.1:13178-37418 GCA_003550325.1 Gigaspora rosea | reverse complement strand
GGCATCCACTGGACTAATTTGGATGATCTAACCATTGTTAGATGCGTCTCGACGAGCTCTACAACTTTCAATTAGTGAACATGTATCGTTAACTTAGTAAGAAAAAAATTTTAAATGGAAGCATGCCACATTTCGCCTATAGTAATTTTTATATAATTTGCATCATGGGATTTTATATAGTTAGCCAATCGTTTTTTGATGATATCTCACCATCCACTGGGCCAAATTGGATAATCTAACCACCATTAGATGTATCTCAACGAGCTTTACAACTTTAAATTAGTGGACATGTATCATTAACTTAGTAAGAAAAATAATTTTAGATAGAAGAACGCCACATTTCGCTACTCTCCAGTTGACAGGTAGATTATCAATTAATAAAAATATAACAATTTGGCATCATGCAAAATTTTAGTAATTAAATATACCTTTGACTACTAAATAAACTTTCTTAGCACTCAAAAATACATCATTTCAGTATATAATTATATTTTAAATAAGTTTAATTAGTACTAAAAATTATAATATATCAGTAATATATTATTATATATATAATTATATATATAATATATGTGTAATGTAAGACTTTGGCTTACCCCCCCTCCCCCCTATGATATTACATAATATCTGTCAAAGCCCTAACTTTAATTTTAATTTTTGTATAATTCATTAAATATTAGTCAAAATTTATGTAACTGATGATTAATATATAATTGCCCCTTTTTGTAAAATTTTTACAACACATTAATATATTAGTATACAGTCAACTCTCTCTAATCCGAACTGGCGGAACTGCTTTTTTTACTATGTAAAAATTTGAAAAAGTTCAGTTTTCAAAAAGTTTATATATAGCTTATCTGAACTTTATAATAAAATTTACAAATGTTCTAGAAGATTTTGTTTAGTTTAGAGAAAGTTTAATAGTGTTCAGTTTAGAAAGGTTTGGATTAAAAAGAGGTGACTATATATATATTAAAGAGTAAAAATTATAAAAATTTTAGATGTATATCAACATATTGGGCTTAACAATATTATTGCTAATAGCATATAATATTAGATAGCATGTTAATGTGCTAAATAATATATTAATATGTTGTAGATTAAATTTAAATATATATAAACAAATAAATTAGACTTTAATAAAAAGAGACAAATAAAGAAGTTTCTTTTAATTTTTTTAAAAAATAAAAGAGATAAGCAAATATAGTACCAAGAAATATTTATTTAAGTAAATTAAAAATTTCTCTCCTAGTAACTATTAGAGTTAAATTAATTAAATATATATTCTTCTTCTTTAATAGTTACAATATCAACTATGTATATAAAAATTTTATGAACATGCGATTTTAAGCCAATCAAAGTGCAGAATCAGATATAACATGAATCTAAACAAAAAATCTAGCTTTTTTAATTGCAGATCTGTATATAATTAATAGATATGATATAGTAAATTGCGACGCTATAATTATTAATAAAAAAATGTTTATTTGAAATCTCTATTTCCTCAAAAATCTGAATAACTAATATTCATATAACTCCTAGTAAACTTGTTGTAACTATTACTATTGTACCAGAACTTCACTATAGTCCATATTTACATGTTTGGTAGATCTTTTCTAAAGACAGTCAAAATATATCATACATAATTCCAATATATCTAGAACTTAAAATTATAATACAACTTAATAAAAAGTTTTTTATTATTCATATAGTTCATTATATATATAATCATTTACAGTCTGGTTATATGGGGCCTTTGCAATAGAAAAGGCCAATACTGCCCAAAAATAAAAATCAGGTTTTTGTTATATTCAGATAAATTTTGATATGTGCTACATTTTTCAATTATAAGTGGAAATTGATTTGTATAATAAAAAATTTAGATATTTAAAATAAATTTCTTGAGAGTTTTGTACATCCAGAGTACTAAATATAGTGTTATATGGTATGCATACTGATTGTAACCGGCAGAACTATTATGTTTTTATTAGCGAAAGAAGAGAATTGTTGTTTTATTAATTAATTACTTACAATATATATGTACATTTACTTTACTAACTACATATTTATGACTATATTTATTATGCGAAATGCAATTAATTCTCTTACGATACCTCGCACAATCGTATTGCATTATTATTTATATATCGACATTCGATCATGATTGATGATCGTAATACATATGCAAGGTACATGTTAATTCATAATTACTACTTTACTTATTATCGATCGTCATTCTTCTTTTGTAGATCCTAAGTCCTATCGGCATTCCGGTTGGGTCACCATAGTACAACTTGACTTATTACACTCTCCCCACCTAAATCCAAACAACCTACCTCTCTACCCTATTCACGGATCCCACCATTATCCACCTCATACCTTTCAACCAATTCCATGGCATTATTTAAATTCGATAATAGTTCCATATTGCTTCATGAAGAGGGTAACCTTTCTACTTAATCAAATACTAGGGCTTCCGGTAGTACATTCATTTATCCAAAATCTCTTCAACTTCAAACTCAGATTCCGAAGTTAAGTCATCCAGAAATTCCGGAGGTGGCGGTACCTTTTGTCACTCTTCAAGTTCATCAGGTACATATGGTTTTAACAATGATACATGGAATACTGGATGTATACTCATGTGTAAGATAGAGTCAGTTTGTATAGCGTTGATGACAACTTCTTCTCAAATGTATATGGGCCAATAAATTTTGCTGTCAATTTCTTAGAAGTACGCTTTGCATCGACTAACGGTATGAGGTGTCGCATTGAAAGCATTACTTGCTCACCTTCCTGCAATTCTATATTTCTACGGCCCTTATTGTAATATTTTGTTTGCCTTTCCTGTGCTGCTATTAATGTATCCTTTGCCATATTTATTGTAACCGTCCAATGCTTATATAAGTTATATGCCGCCTTCACCTTTGTCCTATTTAATACCTTCGCAGCTATAGTACTAGGAGTTATCAGATACTGATTGTAATCCAATTGAAACGGTGTAAAACCCGTTGAAGATTGTTGAGCATTATTGTACGCAAATTCTGCAGCAGGCAATAACTGATCCAAATTGTTTTGTTTATAATTGACATATGCATGTAGCATATCTTCCAAAGTTCTATTTGTACGTTCTGTTTGTCCATCCGTCTGTGGATGTGCAGCTGTTGACATACATAGTTTAGTTCCCAGTAACCTAAATAATTCTCTCCAGAAGTTTCCAACGAATTTCGGGTCACGATCAGATACGATTCCACGTGACATCCCGTGATTTTTAAAAACTTCTTGGAAATATAACTTAGCTACTTCAGGGGCTGTAACGGTAGTCCGAGTAGGAATGAAGTGTGCTCTTTTACTAAAGCGGTCTACTACTACCATAATGGCATCGTAGCCTTCTGTAGTGAACGGCAAATGGGTTATAAAATCTATCGAAACTAGCTCCCAAGGCTATTTCGGAATGTCTAATGGTTGCAGAAGTCCCATGGGTGCCTGATTTGATGCCTTATTCCTTTGACAGCTTTCACAGCTATTTACATATTTCTTAACATCTTTCTCCATTCTTTTCCAATAGTACAACCGTTGTAAGCTGCTATATGTACGGTTTACTCCTGGGTAGCCATTAACATCATGGTGTTCATAAAGTAACCCAATTTTCAGTTTTGACGTATGCGCTATACAAAGCCGAAGTATCTCTGGATCTTCTATCAGATATAACAACCCTTCCTCAAGCCGGTACCGAACAGATTGACGTTTCAACCATTTTGCACTATTACTCTCAGGTTCTTTTAACGCATAGATAATCCTTGTTAAATAGTCATCCCTTATAATTTCTTCACGAATTGTCATATAGAACTCGGGTCAACACTGACAGTCGTAATACTGTTAACTTGCGGTCTCCTGGATAGTGCATCAGCTACTACATTCATTTTGCCTGGTCTATATTTTATCTTAAAGTTATATGACTGTAATGTTTCTACCCACCGGGCTTGTCGTTGTGACAACTTCGAATGGGAATTAATGAATTCCAACGAAGCATGGTCAGTAACGATTGTAAACGATTGTCCTTCTAAGTATACTTTCCACACCTTAAGAGCATGAATTACTGCTAATAGCTCTTTCTTATGAATTGGATAGTTTATCTCTGCTGGTGTCATTTTTCTAGATTCATACACCACGAGTTGTTCACCGTTTCCCTGGTCTTGACTTAATACGCACCGATTGCAAAATCAAATGCATCAGTCGTGACCACAAATAGTTTCACCGGGTCAGGAATAGCCAATACAGGGGCACACATAAGTGCTTCTTTAAGTCCTTTAAATGCCTGTTCCTGCTCGGGTCCCCATTCATACAACTGATTTTTGTGAAGAAGACTTGTAAGAGGAGCGGCAAGCTTAGAGCTATCATGTATGAATTTTCTATAAAAATTCACCAATCCTAAAAATGATTGAAGTTCATGAATATTTTTAGGTACAGTCCATCTTTATGGCTTTTAACTTTTTCGGATCGGTTGCAAGACTCTCCGACGATACGATATACCCTAAGAATTCTATGCTGGATTTCCCGAATTCACATTTTTTCATATGCCCATATAACTGATGTTCCCGTAATTTCACCAATACTTGACTCACGTGTTGTACATGCTCATCCTGTGACTTACTATAAATTAATATATCGTCAAGGTAGACAATTACAAATCTATCTAAGAAGTCCCGTAACACATTATTCATTAAATGCATAAAAGAAGCTAGGGCATTTGTTAATCCAAATGGCATTACGTGAAATTCATAGTGTCCATACCATGTCCAAAATGCTGTTTTTGCAACATCATCTTCCTTGATCCGTAACTGATGATACCCGGAACGTAGGTCAATTTTACTAAAATATTTTGCACCAGTAAGCTGATCTAATAAATCATCGATACGAGGAAGTGGGTATCGATTTTTTATCGTAATTTTATTTAACGCTCTGTAGTCTACGCACATACGAAGAGAACTATCCTTTTTTGCTACAAATAATACCGGAGCTCCATATGGTGATGAACTAGGGCGAACAATGCCTTTCTTAATATTTTCCTCTAACTGTCTTTTTAATTCTTTGAGTTCATGAAATGACAGTCTATAGATAGGACCAAATGGAGGTGCTATATCTTTTTGTAAGGTAATAGCATGATCAACGTTTCTTTGTTGAGGTAATTGATCCGGTAGTTCCTTCGGAAAGATGTCTTGATACTTATCAACTATCCTTGTAAGGAACTCTGGTATTTTTAACTTCTTTTCTTCTTCCGGTTGCGCTTTCGTTGTGGATAGTACCACGAACAACTCTGCCTTTTTCTTAATATATTTAATTATCTGTTGTCTCGATACCACTGTCATAGCAAGATGCATTTGTTTACCTTCAGTGTTTGCATTAATTTTATGAACACTGCTGTTATTCCATATTGAAATTTCATTCTTTTTCCAGTTAATTTGCGGGTTATGGTCATATAACCATGGCTTTCCAAGTATTGCATTATACTTTTGTAACGGAAGAACTTCCATCTGAAGCCTTTTACCCTGCCAAGAGTACATTTGTACCATTACATTTGATACGTAACCACTTGACGTGCATGGTGTGCCATCCGCCAATTCTACAGTCAACTTATCCTTTTCATCACTATTAACCATTAATTGATGTTCCTCCACGAATTGCTCGTTAATGAAATCTTTTGAAGCACCGGAATCTATTAAGATTAGAGCTTCCCTTGTGCCAATTTTTCTTTTTACTCTCAAGAGCTTTTTCCTCATTCCATCATCAACCTCTGGTTCTATAGAATTAACTTGCGCAGCATCACCGTTATGACCCGATAGAGATCCCAATTTCGCTTGAGACTTAATAGGGCACATCTTCGCTATGTGACCTTTCTGGCCACACTTAAAGCATAACCCTTTTTGTCTATACTTTTTCTTTTTATTACTATTATTATTATTATACCTATTTTGGTTGAACTTCTTCTGATCTTTAAATGTCATGGATCCTTGAAACTTCTTTGTTTCGGTTATATCGAGTTCCATCAGTATTGCGGTATTATTATCCGAATTACAAGATTTCGGAGTACTACTTTTAATATCTACAACAGCTTGATGTCTTGTCGCACTTGCACCATACTTGGCGGTATCATACGTAGAAGCCATGCGAACAGCATCTTCCAAGCTCCCTGGTGACCTATAGTTCACTTCTGCTTGCGTGGATGCCTTTAATCCTTCCGTGAAGTACAAAATTTTATCAGCCTTATCCATACTTTCCACTTGACCAAGGATATTACGAAACCATGAAGTATAATCTAATACTGTCGAGGTCTGCTTGATATTCCTTAACTGCCTCCGTAAATACTGTTGGTGTTGTGGAGGTTGAAACGCCTCTTTCATTTCCTTCGCAAAGTCATTCCACCTTTCAAAAGGCTGCTTCATTTCGTGGGTCTGGACTCTATTCAAAAACTACTGTAATGCAGCATCTTTTAAGCCAGCTATAATATATTGAAGACGTTCTTCTCCTTCAATTTTTCGGGCTTTATATAATAACTCAACTTTGAGTAACCAAGTTACAACATTTTCACTTTTTTTCCCACCAAACATAGGTAACTGGACTGACAATCCTTTTGTTTGTGGAGACTCCCGTATAGCTGGTAGTTCCTCCAGTACATCTTTTCCTTTTTTTGCTGTCTTTGCAAAATACGTACGATTTGTGCATTGACATTATCTTGATTCCATATAAACTGCTCAACAAAGGTATTAAAATCACCTTGCGACATGGCTTAGAAAATTCACAGATCAACAGTATGTCTTTTCTATTTATTTCTAAATATATATATATATATTTATGTTGTTTTTTTTTTTTTTTTTAGAGTAGTTCTTGCACCTGCTGCTACCAAATGTAACCGGCAGAACTATTATATTTTTATTAGCGAAAGAAGAGAATTGTTGTTTTATTAATTAATTACTTACTATATATATGTACATTTACTTTACTAACTATATATTTATGACTATATTTATTATACGAAATACAACTAATTCTCTTACGATACCCGTACAATCGTATTGCATCATTATTTATATATCGACATTCGATCATGATCGATGATCGTAATACATATGCAAGGTACATGTTAATTCGCAATTACTACTTTACTTATTATCGATCATCATTTTTCTTTTGTAGATCCTAAGTCCTATCGGCATTCCGGTTGGGTCACCATAGTACAACTTGACTTATTACACTGATTCTTCTAAAGTTGAATCTTTACGATCAACTTTATATTATAAAAAAGCTTGCTTTTAATAATTTTACGATTATCGTGTACAAGTGTTTTAATATAACATGTTCAAAATAATATAAAGAATCAACTAGTTGACTTAGTTGAATATATCATATTTGACTAATACTAGCCATTCTATAAATTGATATTTTAGTTAGTAATTATAAAGGACCCGAAATATATAGAGAGGGTAGGGTTTTAGTTTGCTTATTTTTGGCCTTTTTTGTGCAAATTATTTCCTTTTATAGTAATTAGTTTGCTTATTTTTGTCTTTTTTCTTGCAAATCTTTCTATATTTAGTAATTTTTGTAAAACCTTACCCTTTTGTAGATATTTTGGGGTCCTAATTATAAATTAGATAAGATATCAAATACTATAAGAGGTAATTAGATACATATATAAATTAGAGTGACCACCAAAAGTGTGGATCATGCAATAATATTAGGTGGTTGCTATGGCTAATTCTGCACAAATAAGGATGCTAGTTAATGTACTACATGCTGCTTATTTATTCTAACTTTCCATGCATGAACTATTTACAAATTTATCGACTTGAAGATTCAAGGTAGTATGTTTAAACTAAGCTTTAGCAACTCTATTTAGTATATTTTGCATACTAAGCATCTTATTTTATAGTATGGAACAAGAGTTCCCTTTTAATGCAGACTGGGCTCTAAAAGAAAATATGAAACTTAGTAAAAAGGTTACAGAAAAGCACATAATGAAAAAAGTAATACAATACTTGCAGGAGTTTTTTTTAGCAAGAAATTTAAAAGCAGAAGATTGTTACTTACTTGAAGATATGTATACCAACTTAGAGGACTTAGCCGCAAATAGAGAACTTACTTTTGAGAAAATACCATTAGTAAAACTATAAAAGGTTAAATAGGAAGATACAGTGCAAATTTCAAAAAAGAAGTATCAGAAAAAGCACTGTTAAAGAATAGTGATTATACTGAAACAACTAGTAAATATCGAAGATATTAGTTAGAATATAATTAAATATAAAATTAACAAAAAATATTATATAAAATCTTTTTTCCTTTATATTAAACTTTTTAAAACTATAAATAATAAATGGTTATATTAATGCAAATAACATGTTCGAGATTTGTACTACATGTAATAAGTGTAAAATTATAAATTAAACAAAAATAATTATCTTTTTATATAATCAAATATGTACTTATTTTATTTGTATTATAAATTGTGTGCCTATGAAAATCTATTGATTATATACAGATCTGCAATTAATTAGTTTTTATTATTAATTACAGTCGACACTATCTAATTGCATACTATCTTTTAGAGATTTTTTTATGCATATAGACAGTATATACAGTTAAACAGTTATAATAAATCATATGATATATTAATTAACCAAATAAAATCATATTGGTGGATTGACGTAACATGTCTGCTTGACTATTATGATCAAGGATTATCAAAAAAATTTTACGCGAAAATTTATTACAAAGCGAATTTTCACAAAAACGGCCTTTTTAACCAGCTTTGTATTTATAATTAAGTACGTAGAAAATTACGAAATTCATGTATTTAATTATAAGCCAAAAGTATATTAAAAAGGCCATTTTTTTGAAAATTAGCTTCTGAATTTACCCTTGATAGTTACCAACCCATTTCTCAATGCCCAACCCATCCTAAAACATCTGAATATTTCAACAAATGATAAAAGTACTTCTTTCTACAGCTTAGCATAGCTCTTTTATTAAGTTTTATTGGTTTTTAACTTGTCTAGGCGTCAAAAAGACTCTTTTGTTAGTTGTGACAAGTACTTCATTTGTTAGTTTTTCAACGTTATTTAGGAGCAAATTTTTATGTAACAGTTTATCAAAAAAAGACCCAATTACGCTAATCTGCTGATATGTTAATAAAATTTTATTAATAATTTGTCTTTAAACATAAATAGGTTTTGATTCAGTGGTTCATTTTGGATAATTTACCTATCAAAATGACTAGCTTAATAAGATGATTATAATGAGCCAAAAATTATTAAGATCATTAACAATTTGTGTACTTTATATTTAATAAATAATTCAAAGTTTTGATATAAAGTAATATAAATTATTAACAATTCATAATCCTGTAATTTGATTTTAACATTTTGGGCTTATTAGAATTGTCTTAGTACTGTTAAACTAATCATTTTGATAGTTAAATTATGTAAAACAGATCACTAAATCAAGAGTTATTTATATTTAAAATTAATTTTTTTAAAATATTTTTATACAATTAAGTTGTATTTTATATTTTATTAATAAAAATTCTTTATGCATTATGCAAATAGAGAATTATGTAGTGATCTGAACCGTTCAAAGAATAACTAAGTTACTTGGTGAACTACTTGGGTTATAGTTTAGCCAAGTACTAAACCAGTTATATTAAGGGTAGAGGGTACTATTTTAAAAATATATATAAACTTAATAGTAAATTGTTTTTATATTTAATTTTATGAAAAATTATATTAAGTAAACTAATTTTAATTTTTAAGAAGAGTTTGTAAAGCAAAGTTTTCTAATTCTAATGATAGTAAAATTATTAAATTTGGTTAAAAACTCAGTAAGAAATAAATTTTTAAAAATTGGATATTAAAATTTAGTAATAAACTAACTTATAAATTTATACAAATTAACCAATCAGAATTAGAGATTTTGTGCAACCCAGAAAATTGAGCCAATTCAAAAAACTTTGTGATATATACAACTATATTTTTTTAAAATATAATTGTCCGAAGCGTAGCGATGACACACCTGTATGAGTAAACTTGAATACACATCTATGCAATATTAATCAAATACAGGCAATAAAATTTGAGAATTGACAGTTCCCGTGATGATCTGCAGTTAGTGTAACAGACTGTATTTAGTGTTACACATGTGCACTATTTTGTATATTCGTATTAATTAAAAATTATATATTCATATTGCTTCAGACCCATATCAGATTCTGATTTCCTAGTAATAGTTCAAATTTTTACTATAATAGATAAATTGTTTTATTTATATTTTGTAAAATCTTAATAAAAATTAGTTGTAATTTAAAAAAGTTTTATTAGTAGCATATGGGGTGAGTTAGTAGAAAAGGGATAAATCATTTTTAGTAAAATTTTTAAACTAAAATCTCTTGACAACTATAAAAATTTTTTTATTTTAAGCCCATGCAAAATTAATTAATTGGTTTTCATAACCCGGCCGGATCAAAATTTGAAAACTTGTAAAAAAAATTTTTTATATGTTTTAATAACTGGGTGGGTATTTAAAAAAAATTTATAAATTTTTATATATGTAATTTAAAAAAAAAGCCGGCCGGCCGGGTCTGTTTAAAAGCTTCATGTTATGAAAACCAATATATTAAATTTGTATAGCCTAATCTTGAAATTATATAGAATTAAAATAAAAATTATTAAATTTATTAAAATACTTGTTAACATATTTAGCTTAAAGTCAAGAAAACTTTTACTTATAAAAAATTTGTCACTTTTCTACTGACTTACCACTGACTCACCCCTATATATCAATTTTATATAAAAATTTCAAAATACTATATAAAACTATATAAAAATGATCTATATACCCTCTATCCTTAATAGTTAACTATTATTTTATGGTTAACCATGATTAACTGGTTATTTTATAGTTATACTATTTAATTGACAATTCACGATAGAAGGAGAATTTTAACCAGGGGAGATTTTTATAATAAAACATAATAAAATATGTTAATACAGGAATCATGATTCCTATAGTTTATAAAATTTTTTGAATTTTAATTGCTTGTAACTTTTTATACACCTAACTAATTTTACTGATCTAGCTATCATTAGAATCACAAAAACTAGCTCTACAACTTTTATTAGAAGTCTACAAGATATTAACTTAATAAAAAATTAACTTTATATAGTCAGGAATGCTGATTTTTGTATTTTATATGTAATTTATATTAAGTGTTATGTATTTTATTAATATAAATTCTCCTTCTTTCGCGAATTGTCAATTAAGTTAATTGTTATACTATTTTAAACTATTTTAAACTTATTTAACCAAAACTAGAATAATATTAATTCAAGCTTTACAGTTATACTGATATATGAATTAAAGTTAATTGTCATAATATAATTTATATAGAAACTTTATATATATCTAGTTTTGATATGTAGTTCTTTTATTTTACTTATTTGCATAGGTATTACAAACTAAAAAAGGAAATTCAAATTTTGTAAATAAAAGTGATATAAAATTTGAATTAGGGCTTTAACATTAGAGACTATAGGATTAGAGCAATATTTAATATAAGTAAATTTTTATTATTATCATATTTAATGAGTGCACCAAGATCAATTTAAATATTGGTTTTTGTATATTTTTGCCTTTTTCTTCTTTTATGTATGTTTGAATTGTTTGTCAAACTGAGCACTCTCAAATCAGCCATTAACTTTCTAAGAGTTTGTATTACCTGTACAAATAATTAGATGCATTGGTTCTTTATATCTAACACGTGTTTAGTAATATAAATATTTGCAATTGCATATGATTTTCTCATACAATTGACTATATATATAGGGGAGAGTTAGTAGGAAAAAGGTCAAATTTTTTCTAAGTAAAAGTTTTCTTGACTTTAAGCTTAAATATTTTAACAACTATCTTAATAAATTTAATAATTTTTTTTTATTTTAATTCTATATAATTTTAAAATTAAAATAAAAATTTTTTTAGCAAATTTGATTAAATAGTTGTAAGATATTTTAGTTTAAAAATTAAAAAAAAAATTTACTAAAAATGATTTGTCTCTTTTTTACTGACTCATTCTCATATCTTGGCTAGTATGAAATGTAGTACAATATAGTTTATATCTAAAAAATATCAATATGCTATTTAAATTTATAATCACTAATTTTGAATTAATTATGAATCTAAACTTGTTATTTAGATACTATCACTATATTTATATGCAAAAATTTTATTTTCAATCAGATTTAGATAAACTTAATTTAAAAATCTTGTTGATTCGAGTTTCTAACATATTTGGAATGAATAAAAATTAACTAAGATATTTATTTTTTATAAAAAACAGTTATTTTATTATTAGTTTCAGATGATATAAATATTTTCTAGCCTGAACAACATCAGCAAAAAAAAATATGCATAAACCTCCGCAAGTTTTTACGTGAGTATAGACTTGTGAAAAACTTACAATTAGTTCAAAGTATTACGTAGGGGCAATAATTATGTAAGTTTATACTATAGTACATCAGTAAATTATATATACGTAGTCTTACGTAAGTTATTGCATAATATTTCAAAAATCTTATGAATGATACGAAATATTACAAAATAAATCAAATAAAAAATATGCTCCTTTGAGGTTGCAAAATCGCAGGAGTAATATTTTCACATATTTTGTGATGTTTTTGCAATATTTTGCAATATTTTGCAAATTTTTGCAAATTTTCAAAATTTTTTAAAAAATAAATAAATGATATACATATTTATATAATTATGCATTTTTATAGGTTTTTGCAATATTTTGCAAAGTTTCACAATTTAATATAAAATTTTATATTTTTTATTTACTTTTATTATACATTATATTTTATATTTATTAAATATAAATTTTTAATTAATATTATATACTTTATTATATATTACATTATTATATAGTATAATTTTTAAACTACTTTCGCACTTTGTTGCATTTAATTCTATTACAATATACACTATAAGCTACAATATATATTTATTTTTGCTCACTCTACAGTTAGCTATTGTCTTCGCTTCTTTGTTTTCTATTGTCTTTGCCTTGGCTATTTCTTTTGTTTTGGCTATAAGGGTGGTGACAGATATTATGTAATATTTTAGAGAGGGAGAAAGGTCTTTAAAATTTTATGTTAAATATAGAAGTTCATAATAGCCAATCAAATTTCTCTTATGTAGGGGGGAGGGAGGTAGAGGATATAGTAAAATTATATTATATAATATATATCACCACCCTAACCTTTGTTTTGTAAAGTACCGGAAAGTCGCAAAGTTTCAAAGAAGTCAGGAATAAATAAAATAAAAGTTAAAAAAATAAGTAAAAAAAAAACAAATGAAAAAACAAAAAATATAAGCAAACTAATAAAAAAAAATAAATAAAGCTTTAAATCATCATTTCTCTAAAGTAAAAGTTCATGTTCTTGCAGATTTAGAAATTTCGAAAACTGGATTAATGTTCTTGCAAAATGCCAAAAAAGTCACAAAGTATCAAAAAAGTATGGGTTGGTTTTCTTGCCAAGTGCTAGAAAGTAAGAGTTCTGTTCTCACAAAGTATCAAAATAAAATAAATTAATAAAAAATAAACCAAAAAAAAAACAAAAACAAAAAATATGAAACGAAAAAATAAATAAAGCAAGCGAAACCTTGCAAGAACTTGCAAAAACTTGTGAAAGCTTGTGAAAACTTGCAGCCATTTCTTTAAAAAAGCATTCTTAGAAATTTGAAAATTGCTGGTAAAATCAGTTGTGTGTTTTTGCAAAGTTTCAGAAGTCTGAGTTGGCATGTGCAAAGTGCCGAAAAGTTGTTGGTTTGCTTGCAAAAGTGTTCTGTAAAGTGCCGAAATAAAAATAAAATAAAAAAAAATAAAAAAATAAATAAATAAAAAAAAATTAAAAAAACAAATTGAAAATAAAAAAAAACAAAACAAAAACAAAAAATCAAATGAAAATAAAAACCGAAATGAAAACAATAAAGTGATAAAAACAAAATAGAAGATCTAATTATAAATAATCTGATCTTGTAGTCAAAATTTGAACATCTTCAAACTATTTTGAACTATTTTGAAAAATTAGTTCAATGCGCGATCCAGGTTACAGATCTATTAATCCAGCTTGGTTTTCTAGTCCTAAAATATTTGAAAGGGTTTGAATATTTATGTAAAAAATTATTTATGATTTCTTACAGTTCATAAAAAAATTGTAAAAAATTTAGTGTAAACTTTCACAAGTTTTTACATTATGTAAGAAAATTGCAAACTTATTTAAAAGATTTAGTGTAAAACTACATAAGTTTTACAGTGCATAAGAAATTTGTAAATTTACGTAAAATTTTTACATAAATTTATGATTTTCTTACACATCGTAAAACTTATATAGTATTATACTAAATTTTATATAAGTTTACGATTTTCTTATATACCGTGAAAACTTGCAAAAGTTTATGCATATATATTTTTGCTGATGAATACTAAATATAAAGCTTTATTATTATAATATGTTTTAAAAAGATATATATAACTTCAGAGCTTTAAAGCCTGATATATTATAAAAAATATTTATTAAAAGGCCTAGATATATTATAGAGAACAAAATTAAAAACTAAGTATAAGATTATACTGTATTTGTAGTGTTCTTATAAATTCAATAAAGTTTCGTATAATGAATAATATATCCAGATATTTTGTAAAAGTATGAATATCTGAATACAATTTATTAATTGAGATTCTGGATAAAATTCACTATACACCCAATTAAAAAACTTACGTAATTTGGATGATAAAATCTAAACTTGCATTGTAAGCATTACTGCTCTTTTATTTCAATCTTTTGCATCAAAATCAAAATTTTTTTATTGACAAAAATTACTATAAAATTTTAAATTAATCAAAAAATTCGAATATAGCACTACAATTTTATGATTATAGTTTTTATTATTTTTGATGTAAACTATTATAAATAATTTATAGGGTTTCACTAGTTGATCAAAGGTTTTAATTAGAATTAACTGGTTACAAATTTTTTTAATGAATCTATTGGTTAACCGGTTTAACCTAGTTTAGATCACTAGAATTATGCATTTATAATTAGTAACCAAGTTGAAAAATGAAAATAGTATACAATTAAACAGTATATGCATTTAGATAGTATGCATTTAGATAGTATTGATTGTACTATATTTTCTAACTATTTGGCTTTTTTTAATATAAAAATATATTATTGTCCCTTCCTATAGTTACCAAGTTGGTTGTGCTCTATTATAGTGATTGTTTAGAAGTATAACTATAAATAAAATACCTTGTTATAGTTACATGCCCATA
This sequence comes from Gigaspora rosea, assembly GCA_003550325.1. NCBI lineage: Eukaryota > Fungi > Glomeromycota > Glomeromycetes > Diversisporales > Gigasporaceae > Gigaspora > Gigaspora rosea. The sequence continues at coordinate 22,042 of QKWP01002764.1, read as the reverse complement.
TGCCAATAAGTGTTTAATATAATATATAGTTGTAATATATTAAAAATTTTAAAAAAATTTAATAGTAAATAACTTTCAATCCAGTGACTCAATTTAGATAAAATGACTACTAGAGTACTTAATTCAATGAGACAATTCTAATAAATTTACAATTGGCCAAGACTAATCACAGAACCCAAAATCACTAAAGATTTTTTATTTAAATATAAATTTAATTAATTCTTAAATACATGAAGTAATACAAATTCTTAACAATCTCAGAAACCTTTGATTAGTTTTGAACATATTAAAATTGCCTCATTAAGACAAACATTTTGGCAGTTGTTTCATACAAATTGTATTATTAAATCAAAAGTTACTTGCTATTAAACCTTTAAGAATCTTTAATAGATAATTTTAAATATATATAAATATAAATATTGGCAATTAGATTTTATAGTTAGAAATTGGTAACTATAGTGAAGGTTTATTATTAATAAAATTAATAAAAAATCAAAATTTTATAGTAATAGTAATTATAAGTAATTTGTGACTATAATGAAGTTTTAGTTATATTTTAAGTCTGTTATACAATATTGGGTACTTAAATAGAAATGTGACAATATAAAATATAATTATAAAGAAGGACAACTATATAAAATAAGGTCTTTTAGTATTTTAGAGCCAAAGTTGTCTTCTTTATTCTACAACCAAACATATTTTTTAAAAGTACGAAATGACTCTATTTTATTATTAAAATAACTTGTTTTTAATTATTTGCAAATTTTTCTAAACAAATTTGCTTAAATATTTGTACAAGCAATTCCTAGTTTGATTCTATATAGGTATAAGCTTTTTTGTTTAAATTCTTATTATCATAGTACTATAATTATTAAATATGGAATTAAGATATATTTTATTAACTAAAGCTTCAAAAATTTAGTATTAGTAGCATCAAAATTATGAATAATAAGAAAATAAAGTATTGTATAATGCTCAAATTTACTTCTAATTTAATATTATCAGATAACTGTTTTACAAAATATTTATATAATAAAAATACCTATTAACAGATATAGAGCAACTACAACTCTACTAGGATCTCAAAATATACATAAATAGGTTAGGTATTAGCTTGCTTATTTTTATACAAATCTTTTTATTTATAGTAATTTTTGCTTATTTTTGAGGTCTTTTACAGATCTTTTTATTTTTGGTAATTTTATAATAAACCTGACCTATCTATATATATTTTGGAGTTTTACTTTACTAATTAAGACTGGCAAAGTATAAATTTTCAAATTTGATTGTTATTAAATTAATACTTTTTATTTTTTTGTTACTATAGGCTAGTACAAAAAGTTTTGTATATTAAATAGCTATAATTAAAATTTTTTTATAATTAAATAAATACTTACTTTTTTTTGTTACTATAAACTAATACAAAAAAATTTGTACATTAATAGCTATAATAAAAATTTTTTTATAATTTAATTTTTAATTTTTTTTTAATTTAAAATTATTTTATTATTAAAATAAAAATTTTATTAATAAACTTTTTTAAAAAAATATTTGCTATATAATTTATTATCAGTTATATAAATTTACTAATAATTTATATATATACATATATAGTAAAAAATTAAATAGTTTAACTTTTAAAGCTTAATTTTTTTACAACTAGTAATCCCAAATTTGCTCAAATTTTAACTATATATTTACTATATATACATTAATACACTTGTATAGTATAAATTTGAAAATACTTAAAATAATTTTTTTTTATTTTTTTTTTAAATTCAATAGGTTGTAAATTATTTTTATTAAAATAAATTTGTATTAAAATAATAAAAATAATATAAAAAATTAGATTAGAACTTACTTTATTTAATATAAAAAATTTTTATATAATTAATCAAAAATATAAAACCATTTGTTTTGTACAAAATTAAAATTTTTTGTTAATATATAATTGTTTTTGTATTAGCTATAAACTACTTGTATATAATTTTATACCAGCATAGATTCATGCTTTTTTAAAATTATTCTATCAGAATAATTCTACAATCTAAATTTGTATAGAGTTATATAGGTTTAGTTGAATAGGCCCAAAAATGCCACATATGTAGCAAATTCCAATTGGTCCAAAGGTAGACCCAGAGTAGCTATAATTCATTTTGAGTACAGAATTGATGCATCTTCTTCATAGCACTTTATTTGATAGTATTTAGCTCTATTGTACCACCTTGTGCATCTATAAATATAAAAAATATAAGTCAATAAGTTTAGACTGTTTAGGTTTACTTAGTATATGTCTAAGTTTTTATTCTTAGCATTAGATTTAAAAAATAAAATTTCTTTCAGTATTGTAAAGATAGAAGGGCATATAACATATAACTATAGATTATGATCTTCTTCTGTTGGGCAAAACCTGAGGTCAAATTCGTTAAATGTTTCTTTTGTGCATAATTCAAGATTATCTAGCATTGTCTGTAATAAATAAAATTGAGATCAGATTGATAAAATAATGCAAATAGTAAAAAAAAAAAAATAAAAATAAAATTTAGTGCCAAAATTATTTTTTTCTAAAAAAAAAGTTTTATCAATCATTAAAATTTTATATAAATTGACAAAAAAAACTATACAAATTAATGTATTTTGATATAATAACTTAAATAATTTCGTTAATAATTTTAGCAGCTATGTAAAAAAAAAAAATAAAAATAAAAATAAAATAAATAACAAAAAATAGAACAAATAGCACAATTGGCACTTCAAAAAAAAAATAAACAAAAAGTTCTAAAAAAATGAAAAATTGGGTCAGGTAATGCAAATCGAAAAAATTAAAATCTGAAACTGGAAACAATTTTTTTAGACCCATCAGATATCTCTGGATAATCAGGAAATGTTAGATGTGTTCCATGAAAAAAGAAAAAATGACAGGTAAAAAATAGAAAATGGGTAGATATGATAATGCTAAACAAAAAAAAAAATTTACTTCTTATAGGCCAATTTATTACTATTATGAAAGAAAAGAATAATTTTCTTATGCTTTATCAATCATGATAGATTTCATTATAGGTTTCTAATTGGTATTGATTTTTTATCAATCATTAATTCAACTTTCTACCTCTACTACATATTCTATATGAGTTGTTTACACACAATTGTATTAATCATAAAAAATTTTACTAATAAATCATATCCATTCATTAAGTAAAAATGCCCAGCTGATAATTTTGCTATAGAACCCAGTGATGGTAAATGACCTTCAAATGACCTTCAAATGATCTCAAATGACCTCAATTTTATTATGAATTTTAGTCTGAAATAACTTAGGTCATTTGAAAAAAAGGCAAATAACTAGGTCATTTACCATCACTGATAGAACCTGCTAACAACTAGGGCTAAACGCAGAACTAGATTCGACGCATCCGACCCAAAAATTTGGTGATAGCCCTGTAAAAATCTGTTATGATGCACAGTGTATCAGGGTATGCCTAAGGGCATAATATCCTTTTTTTAAAAAAATTACATACAGTATATAAAAAGTTATCATACAAAAAATTCTGGAGGCATGCCTATAGTTCATGCCTTTAAATAAGGAAAACCAGACTATATAGCAAATGTGTAATGTATAACTTATAAAGTATGTACGTAGAGAACCCCTAATAGCTATTAAAATTATGTAATGTACGACTAATAAATTATGTACGTATGTACTTAATTGATAAAATATATATGTATTGTATAAGATACTATCAATTGGGCGGTGTTAAGAAAAATTGTTATCGGGATTTTAAACTTACAATTTGCCGGACATGATCCATAATAAATTGTACATACAGAGTCCGGTAACAATAGCAATAATGATAAATTTTGAATCCAATAGAACTTATGATAACGATAATGATGCATAAGACATACACATTTTTATATTTCGATAATAACAATTTGATTTTCTCCTCTTTCGTCTTTTTTAAATAATTATTTAATTGCACAATGGATTCCAATTTGGATCCAAATGATTATAATTTAAAAACTGGAGTTACGGAAAAGTTTTCTGACTTTGACATTGACGAATATAATGAAGCATGGTTTAACGAAGATTTGGATTAGATATAGTAATTAAATTTATATACTATATATATTATAAACTTTATTCAGTAATATTTATATGTAGTTTAATTCTTAGAGTGATTTAAGCGAAAATCAAGATTTACAAGAAGTTGCATGTTTTACAAAAAAATTGCATGTAAATCAAATTATTCATACTGCATTACCTGTAGAATATCCTGCAACATCCGAAGACGGAATTGCAACTATTTATAATGTAAATGGCTGGGACAATTATATAGATGCATTTAATAATGTAAATTATTTTTTTAAATTATTTAATTTTATAATACACTATATATTTAAATTTTTTATTATTTTTATAAGATTCAATATTCAATTAATGGTCGTGGTGGTGCTACTATTATTCAAGATTGCCCTTTTTTTGGAAATATTTCTGTTAAAAAGGATGAGCGGCGATGTCAAGGAATCAAATATTGCGAATATAGTGATTCTACTTATATTAATACATCGCATAATAATGTTGATGTTGACTCAGATCTTTATCGTCAAATAGTTGTTGACCGAGAAATAAACAATAAAAAAATAAAAACATATACGTAAGTTTATTTTAATTTGTTGGTTTTTTTATATAATTATAATATAAATTAATTTATTTTTATTTAGAATATATTTAGCGGCAATAGAATCCAAATGCAAATTTCAATGTAATGGAGTTTTTTGTTCTGGTAGTGCTAAACTTGGAAAAATTGTGAATCATTCAGTAAATTTAACATCATATTTTATTGGATGTACTGCATATCAGCAAAATAACAAGTGGCACCGTTTTATTAAAATTAATTCAGATGAAATTGACTTAACATTATTAAAAAAATTATTTATGGGTGAACAAATTGATGATAATGATCAAATTAATTGTATTTCTGTTATTTCACGAAGCTGTAAACGAAAACAATGTGGTAAATTTTAATTTTATATTTTACTATTTTACTATAATATATATTTAAAATCAATTTTAATTTATTTTTAGAATTTTCTCATATTAAAAATGGACAAGTTACTCGATGAAATATTATTGAAAAACCATGTTCTGTGCATTTTATTAAAATTATTCCACTTGATATATCAAGTTGCCCTTATGTTGCACTTATTTGTATTGGAACCCATGAACATCTACCACCGCCACCAGAAAAAATACCTGCAAATATAAAAAATTCATTACAAAATTTGATTAAGCAAGCAATTAATAATAATGAAACTTTAACTCCATGTTCATTTACTGCAGGTAATAATGAATTATTATAATTTAATTATATTTAATTAATTATTTTTAACTTAATTTTAATTTAAATTTAAATTTAATTTTATAATTAATTTTATTTTAAGAAAACCTTATTAAAGCTTCATTTAATACTGAGATACTAAATCAAATTCATGCTTCGCTTAATAATGCTGATCGATTGCGATATTTAATTAACAAAGCTTATAAAGAATTATATCCATTTGGACAAAGTATTATGGGTGTGAGGTATAATGTATCACAAAAAATTAATAATTTACATGAATATGTTCAAAAAATTGGTATATACATATATTATTATTATTTATTATTTAATAATTTTTATATAATTTTTTACTAATAAATTTTTTTAGAATTTTTTCAAAACGGCCAAGTTATAATTATTTGCATTTTACCAAAATTAGCTCATATTTTGCAAAAATTGGCCTTTTTTCAAATTGATCTTAGTTATAAGAGAGTTAAAGAATCTATTAATGAATTTGAATGTAATTCTTATAACAAAGAGCATAAATTACGTAAGTTTATATTTAAATTATTATAAATAAATATTCATTAATTTCAAATTACTAATATATATATATATTTAAAGTTATGTCTTATTGCCGGATTTTTACAAATGTATTTACTGCAGAAGGATATAAACGATTATTCCAAACTTTATTTCAAGTAATTAAAGAAATTACAGGTGAATATGTTAAATTTCATCATATTCATAATGAGGAATGGGCTTGTATTTTAGCAGATTTAGATCTTGCACAAGCAAAAGGATTAGGATTAGCTATAGAAGAAATTGATAATTCAAAAAATTGGGATATACATCTTTTACATATATTCAAATCATGCTTGATTCATTACAATCGGTAAATAAAAATTAAATTTTAATTTATATTAATAATAATAATATATATTAATTAATATATCTATTTATAGAAATATTCAAAATAAAAATTTTACTACATTTGCAAAAAACTTAATGTATTCGATTCCACATTGTGAAGATGAAGCAACTGTATTTAATATTTTTAATCAGTTATCAGATCTAGATGAAGAGAAAATACAAGGTATTGATTTATTTTATATATATTGATATATAATAAAATATCAGATATAATTTATTTTTTAATTGATGTTTATTTTAGAATGGGTTGACTATTATCGTACTCCTTATATAATTAGCTCTTTGAATTATCATTGTTCAAAAATTGATCATGTTACTTGGACCGAAGCTGGAAATAATACAAATGCTGCTGAAGCAGCTCATGCTTATGCAAATCGTTCTGGAAAACAACTAAAATTACTTTCAGCTATTAATCGGTATATAATTTAATTGTGTATATATTTTTATTTAATTTATTAAATGATTTTAATTTTGTTATATATAAATACAGAGGTAGAAAACTAGATGAAACTACTGTTAGTCGAATGCAAATACACATGAAGTTTAATGTTCCAGTTACTCAACGTGATAATGGGGAAATTAAGCGTAAGGCAGCTGCAATGACCCGTAAATCAGCAGTTACAACACATAAAAGTATGTATATAATATTTATTTAAAATTCAATATAAATTTATTTATTAATTTATTATTTTAATTGTTAATAGAAAATAAGTTACAGGCGAAAAAAAATTTTTCGAAAAAGTCTAAAAGTAAAATTATAACTATTTCCGATTCTGAAACAGAAGCAACCTCAAGTAAAAAACCTAAAATTAAATCAGAATCGAATGATTTGCATGAATTAGAAATTGAGGAGCGAAAAATAATGATTAAAGAACGTGCTGTCGCTATCCGTGAGAAAGAAATAGATATTCGAAAAAAAGAAGCTGAAATAGAGGCTTTAGAATTAGCCAATAAAAAAATGAGAAATGACTTAGAACATGCTAAGCAAGCATAACATTACAAATTATATATATTAATAAGCGTGTATTAAAAAAAAAAATTCTGGAGTAATCAAGTTGCAACTAGCGTAATCGGGTTTGATTGACATCATACGTGCAAATAATAAAAGGACATTGTATTCACTTTGTATGCTTATAACCCTCGAACAATTAAATATTAAATTGCATTTTAAAAAACATGTAATGTATAGTTATTAAAAGATGTACGTATAACTAATTTATTATTATACCATACAACTATACAAATGGCAGTATACATACCATACAACTATACAAAGTTCAGTATACATTACATACTTACAAGTCTATACATTACGCATTTCTGTAATACCCGGAAAACCAGGGGTATGTCGAAAAATTTCCATACTCCTAACCCTACCGTAATATATTCGGCACTTTCGACGCAGCAATCACGTGATCTATATTTAAATTTTTAGACTTTTCTAATCTTTACTCAATATCTATATATCACAAATAAAATTTGTGATAATAATCCTGCTAATCTTTCAGAAACAAATAAATTTAATTCTTAATAATACTTTAAAACATCTTATTTCTACAAATTTCCTCAGATCATCGAGACGCACGGATTTTATTATAGTTGTTTAATAAAATTGAAACCAACTATTCAATTTAAATCATATAGTAATGTGGTAGGTAATATGACGACAGTAAGAAATAAGGCATTACAGCAATATTTACGGCAATACGTACGTACGTACGTACGTACAATTTATGGCTTTTACAACAATCAAGGTTTTACATTTAATTATTTATGGCATATGCAATTTATCTATGCAAATAAAAAAGTCAAGTTAGTAAATAATAATAAACATTAAAAAGTTGATACACGGTTCCTAGTTTATAGCGTAAATACGTTGTGCAATTACCTTATAATTAACCTTATAATTAAAGGTATGGCATCACTAGCAAAAATCCAAACCACCAGAAGAATATTATTATTTGTTCTGGTAAAAAAAAAAAAGATGAAATAAGTTTTAAAAAAAAAAACCGATTCTACACAATGTAGATTTGAAAATTTAATACTGTATGTCGATGTACAGTTTTCGTTAAACTTTGCCAATCTTCAATTTTTTTACACTAGCTGAGTATTCTTTAAAGCATAAAGGTACTACGTACTCTTGGAGACATAATGTAAATCAACTACAAATCATAGGGGGATACGTATACTAGTCAGCACTTTTTTTGTTCATATCAGATATCATGCGAGTGATACAAGAATGGATGCAAGTAGATGTACTGTACGAAAGTACGTACGTACGTAGTAATGTGAAATAAACAAATATAGGAAATATAGGAGAGCAAATAATATTACAGAACAGATTACGTACGTACGTACAAGACAATAATCTGAACATCGTACGTACTTAGATCAAACAAATTTATTAAAGAATTACAAGATGAAATTTTAAATTATAGCGAGAAACATTATCAAAAAATATAATCCGTATATACTGTATTAAAAAAGATTTATTAAAATATTAAGATTAAAATACATTGTTTAAAAAAAAAAAATTTAACCCCACCCCATAACACTATCACCACTATCACCACTATCACCACTATCACTTTGTAAAAAAAAAAAAAAAAA
>QKWP01002764.1:0-12813 GCA_003550325.1 Gigaspora rosea | reverse complement strand
TTTTTTTTTTTTTAGGTTACGGACTATATGGTTAAATAGAGAGATGTAGATGTACAGTAAAAAAAAAAAACAAATTGTTTAAAAAAAACTTTTTTAAACAAATAAAAACACGTCTATAAAAAAAAAAATTGTATAAATCGTATAAATCGTATTAAATACGAACAATAAAACAATAAAATAAATGACAAGTTCTCTCTTTTTCCGTTGAAAAAAAATAAAAAATAAAAAAAAAATATCCAAAATTTTTTAAAAAAAATTTAATTTAAAATTGGAGTGAAAAAGTTAGCCATATCTATAGGTCGATCTTTGAGATAATCACAAAGTACATTAATATAAGGAGGATGTGAATAATCTTCAAACCAAGAATCAATATATAATGAATCTAGGTCAACTTTAGTATTTTTTAAGAAAAGATTCATTGGTCTTGCACCAATGAATATCCATATGTTAAGATGTTTTAAAGTATTAGGTAAATGTTTTCCTAATTCAGGCCAAATTTTATCAAGATCACATTCTTGTTTACCTAATGAGAATAAACTAAGAGATTCTAATTTACATCCTGGAGCATTAAATATTTCAATCAATGAAGGAACTTCATCAGCACCAAGAGCAATACCAAATTTTTTCAATTTTGGTTGATATTTAGTAATACTTTGTATAATAGAAATAGATAAAGAATCATGTTCTTCATCTTCCCATGGATGATAATGTACTTCTTCTAAATCTATAGGATTTTTTTGAATTATAGAAGAAATAAGATGACCCCAAAGAATTGAAGATTCAACAATTTTTACTTTACGAAGATTAGGGAAATCAGCCAATAAAATTTGATCTAATTGACAACCAGGACCATTGGTGCAACGACGAATATCTAATTCTTCAAGATTTGTACAAATAGTTAAAGCATGAATAGAAGAATCACCAGGGAAAGGAATTCCATGAAGATTAAGAGAAACAAGAGTATCAGCTTGACTTGCAAGAGGAGTTAAAACACTTGGAGAAAAACCATTAACAGTATCATAACACATAAGAGAGAAACTTCGTAATTTAGATTGAGCAAATATCAAAGAAGATAAATATTGTAAATCTTCAAAATTACGAAGGCCAGCTTCAGAAGACTTTATAACGGATAAAGATTCAATAGTTTCAGCTTGTTTAAGAAGAGGATCGAATAAAAATTGATCAGAAGTATAACGGATGGTTAAATTTTTAATATTTTGAAGAGATAAATCAACACCCAAATTATCATCCATAACAGGAGAAGAAAGTTTAGTTGGCCGATCCAATTTTAACGAAGTAATAGTAGAGTTATTTCCAAAAAATAAACGACATAAAGCATAATATACCGAAAGAGCATTATTATTAATTTCAGAAACACTATAAAAATAATATAATAATTGAATAAGTAAATAAACGAGTAAATAAAAAAAATAATGAGTAATTAAGTAAAAATAATATACCATTGAGAAGATATTGAGCTACGTCTTTTTACAGATTGTCGCATAGTCCAATTTTGAACACTAGAGTAAAGACTTTCTAAACCAAGGTTTGGAATAAAAGCAGCGTAATCAAAAGTAGGTGATTTTTTAAGTTGAGAAGATATTTTAATACCATTTTGAATAAGAACAGATTTTTCATTATCAGAAAGACATGCGACAAGAATGTTTATAAGTGAAGGAGCTGGGGGAGTAGATCTTTTAAAAGGATGTGACCATAAATAAGGAATTGCAGTTTCACACCAAAGTCTGTTAACAAGAATACAAGAATGAAGTGATTTAATATCATCCTTGAGAAGATTAAAAATATCATATAGGCAATCCGCGGGAAGACGAGCGGAATGAGATTGTCGTTTTCGACCGAAAAATCGAAACAAAGATTTTTTACGTTGTAAGGCACTCATTTATTCGTAAAAATTAAAATTTTTTTCTTTTTTTTTTTTTTTTTTTTTTTTTTTTTTTTTTTTTTTTTTTTTTTTTTCAAAAAAAAAAATCAAAAAAAAAAAAAATAATAATAAAAATAAAAGAAAATTGAGAAGAGAGGTAAAGTGTACGAGGGTTCAAAACCAGTGACAATAAAATCAGTTACGCACGGGTTTGTTTTCTGTGACCATTCATATAATTTCATATAATTGTCATGAACCACAAATACATACTATAATATTAAACGCAGATGATCAACGAAACCGCTTAATGTTACACTACTCGTGAGTTAAAAAAGATTCTTTGTCTATCATACAAAATAAGCCAAGAATAGGCACCGTTTATATAGAAATAAAATAAGTTAATTTTTTACAATAAAAAAATTAATGAGTTAAACAAAGATAGTAAAAAAAAAAAAAAAAAAAAAAAAATATATATATATTAAAATAAAATTAATATATTAATATTAAAATATATTAATATTAAAGTAAAATTAATAATAATGAAAATATCAATGAAAATATCACCCGACTTTCAAATTAATTAATTTCGACCGAGAACTTTCTTTTAGAGGACACGGACCTACTTTGGATCACGAATGTCAAAATTTCACCTGTCCTACATATAAAGGAAGAATGGATTAAATGTATGTTTTTGTTATACAACATTTTTGAACTAGGTTAACTACGTAACTAGATTAATTAAAATGCAAAATTTGCACAAATCATTTTGAAAACAAGAAATAATTGTGTTATTCCAAAAAAGAATCAAAACCAAAGAATCTTTTCCAGTAATTATTAATACGAAAATTTGTTTAAAATTACAGTATATATTTTTTATTAGCTCTATTACAGTATTATGCTTATTCATTTATAGTTTAGTATCATACATAACAGATAAGAAGAAAAGTTATTAATAATAATTTAAATAATTTATTGATTGTTTCCAATAACATAGTAATAACATTATAAGTTATTATCATTATCGTTTTATGAGAAATTTTTGATATACAAATACCGTAAAAAATTTTTCCATTATTCTTACTTCCTTTTGAGTCGCGATATCGATATCGATATCGATATGGATCCTTTAAAAGTAAATATGATTAATAAAAAAGGAAAAGCATGCAAAAAAAAATTCTTATCCAACGGGATAACAGTTCAAATGAACCTATAATAAAGTCATGAAGTCATATAACCGGTATGAAATGCATGTAAACTAACAAATTGGTTGGATTTTCAGGGATAATACAAAAGTAAATAATAACTGCAAAAAAAAAAAAAAAGGAGACAACATTTTTTGACAATTGCTATAATTGATAAATTGATACAATAGGACTTGACGTTTATCAGATATGTTTTAAGTATAGGGGTTGCATTGATCCAATAAAGTTTCATATTGACTTGCCTTTTTCTTCTTTTGTAACTAAAGTCACATGAATCATAATCATTGAGCAAACTTTTTTTAAAAAAAAATAACAGCTAAAGTACTGTAGAAATACTAATAGAGAATAGAGAATTAGCCTTAATTCTAAATACAATAAACTTTATTTTGAAAATTGTTTGAAGGAGTAACACAATCCAGTATTAGAATGATGACTACGTACGTACTTACTGTACTTACTTACGTACGTATGTACGTATCGTAGATTCTTTAACTGTTAAAAAAAAAAAAATTTTTTTTATAAAGTAATATTAAAGACAAAATTTATTGTTATCGATATAAAAGTATAAATTTCTTTTTTCCAATTAGGTTTCATTGATCGTTTAAACTTGTAACATTATTGAAACTTCATCGTTAGAGATAATAAATAACGTATAATTTAGTAATATAAGTAAACCAATCGAATATTAAAAGTAAAATAAATATCGGAACGATCTTTATATTAACCATATTTGATATTAATTATCAACAATAAATCGTTTTAAAAAAATTTATCTAAAATCGGTTAATTAATAACTCCATTTATGCACTTTATTTTTTTGACCGAATATTGATTCATATAAAACTGATATTATTAAAATGACATGAATTATAAATTTTATTTCATTGTCCTGATAATTTTCTTTTTATAATCGAGATGATTTTCATTACTTCCTGTCACAATGTCCGATCACAAAATTTATAGTTTTGATGCAGAAATCGAACTCAATGAATAATAATATCTTGTCGTAGATTATGGACTAGGTCCCAGAGTCCTGGAATGTATGTTTATTATCTACGGTATAGTGTTTTAGCTTGTGTATATTTTTTATATTTTTATGGTGCTGCTATTTCACCCCCGACAACTCATTTCGCCAACATCACGTAGGGTTAGATTTAGCTTTTTTATTAGTTCGAATGTATATTTTTAGTAAATTGAGTAAATTGTCACTTGACGTGATGTGTTGTTGGTGATTGTCAAAATACAGAAGGTACAGAAGGCGTTTTTTTTTTTTTTAACTTAAAAATTTTCTTATTATTAACGTTAAGGTTAGAATTAGTATTAACTTAAGATTTAGAGAGAGTTCTTGAGGCGTAAAACAATTTTTTTTTTTACTTAGAACGCCACAATAATTAATATATACATAGATGTCAAATACTAATTAAGGATAGAATCAATAGATCGGGACATGAATTGTCGGTCTTGTCCGACTCTGCTCAAAAAATTGAAACTTAGTTTGAATTCGATATAACATTAAAATCTGGAACTAAATTTTATATTATATTTGCGGTCACTACATATTAAAGACTCATTACGACATTTTGATCATTATCAAATCGATTTCACCAATTGTATTCGAGTAAATCCAAGATTAGGTTGCATTTACTACTTATACTTCACTTTCTTTAGGTCCAAAGTCCAGTAGAAACTACTGAAAGGTGTAAAATAAAACGTCTAATAATTAAAGATACGGTAAAAAAAAAAGACTTAAGTATCAGGACAAACCGTAACGTAATTTATAGTTACAGCATTGCTATGGGTATGTAGTGAATAACGGGTTCATATTCCGTGTCAAAGGCACGGGATTTAAATATGAACCCGTGTGTGTAACTAGGTTGTCCCGATTCTAAATCGGCCTGCCCCAGATAAATTATTTTGTAGAATTCAAGACTTTAGAGTTATAGGTTTATAAATATAAAATTTTTAATTATGGTAGTAAAAATTCCAATCTAGGGTACAACATACCCATACAATAACTATCTTATTGCACGGTGTCTGACGTAATAATCCCGTGCAAATAAGTAAATGAAAAAGCACTGGTTGTCATTTAAGACCCGTGCTATAAATAGTTTATAACTTATTGTCGCATTTTATTTACGAAATTTCTTTATATACATTGTTAATTTTATATAAACTTTATACTAATATACAGTATATACTTATAAAATTCTTTATAAATGAGTTTTGCTGCAAAACTCATTTATAAAGAATACTTTCAAAGATATTACAAAAAAAAAATTGATTCCAGATTCGTAATCATATTATTATTAGAAATTACACCGGTTAGATATTTTTATTAGACGACTATAATAAAATACTCGGATAATTTAATAATATTAGATTAAAAATTTTTTTGGCGGGTACAATTTCTAGTTTTTGCTAAAAAGAAAATTTTTAGTTATATTACATATTTTTTTTATTACATAGTATAAAACCTTATATATAATTATGTTTTATTATTAAGTTAGAGTTACACAACTAATTAAAAAATTAATATTACGAAACTAATTAAAGTTACGATCATGGGATCGTACGGCTTTTACCGTAACAGTATCCGTAACTGGTTTATATAATAAATTTCATTGGGACGTTTCCATCGCATTCACTATTGTACCAATAATACTTAATCTTGCATATGATCATTGGAATCATAATTAACCTAACTCCCAAAAGACCAATCAGAATGAACTTTTCATAACCCACCTAGTGCCGCCGTCAAAGATCATGTGTACTGTACAGTACAGTACGTTAATCACTGATAATAAACATGGTTAGAAAATTTCTTTTTAATATATTTTTTAACCAGTGGCTATTTCTCCTTGTTGGATCGGATTATAATTTATTGCAAAATAATACAATCCACTCTAAAAAAAAGTTTTATCCATTATACTTTTAAAATTTTCTAAATGTTAATTTTAATTTCCGTAATGCCGCGAAATATCAGGCAGGGGTGTTAATTCGAAAATTGTACCCCTTAAAAATAGCATATACGGTTTCGAAATAAACGCATACCCCATAATAATAAAAAAAAACAAGTGCATCGAAAGTAGTTTTTATTACTAAGTAAACCTACTTTCGGTACATTTTTTTTGTTAATATATATATATTTTTTTTACTAAGGAGATGCATAAATGTTATATTTGTTTCAAAATAACGTTTATGCGCGTATCGTACTCGAAATAACGAATATATACTCGAATTAACGCGCGTCAACAATACTGTATAATAAATTTCACAAATTTTTTTATTGCAAGAAAAATATTAATAAATATAAAGTTTAACTAATAATTAGTAATAATTAGTAATATACGAGTTGATAAAACATTCGTTTAAATAAATTCATAAAACGATAGAATAAATAATGAATATAATTTTATTTTTACCCTATATTTCCAAAATTAAGCACCCATTTTTTATTATAGGAAGTACTTAATGCTCTACGATGTGTAAAAGAATTCTGATTTGCTTACTTATTGCAAGCACATAAATATGTGAGTGCTACCAAGAGAAAAGGACTTTTGAGTTGAATTGTAATAACTTAACGGATCAACCCCTGAAAAATCTTATCAATTGATACATGATTACAACGCGTTAATTGTGATAAATTTTTAAATTTTTTATTTGTAAGATATGTCGGTCGCATGTTGAGATCAGCATAATTAAATGTATAAAATGGGTTGATTTATTATTGATTTAATTAATAAAAAGTAATCGGTTGAAAGATGAGATAAATCTGTTAGACGCGAGATCTAATATTTAATTTTTAAATTTAACGTACTTTCTAGGGAAATACACGTCAGTGACTAACAAATGAAATTATAACTTAAAGGATCTTTGATTATATTTTATCAGTTTTAATAGTTTTAATAAATAAAAAGGCTCAATAATCATAATTATCTTAGATGATTAATTACGCTTCATTTTATCACTAATCAGATTTTTCAAAGACTGAGTCCGTTAAGTTATAAACTTATGGTGTTCTCAAGCACCTCACTCAACGGATCGGAGACAAAATTTTAATTAGTCGGAAGTTGAATGAATTAACAAAGTGAGTCATCATCTCGATGAACGAATCGGTGAAATGTAAACCA
This sequence comes from Gigaspora rosea, assembly GCA_003550325.1. Taxonomy (NCBI): domain Eukaryota; kingdom Fungi; phylum Glomeromycota; class Glomeromycetes; order Diversisporales; family Gigasporaceae; genus Gigaspora; species Gigaspora rosea. Next base: position 5,599 of record QKWP01002764.1, on the reverse strand, counting down.
TCTTTTTTCTTCGAAAATTTACCTTCGATAAAGGTCGCTCAAGCATTACTTTTACATACAAACAATGATTTCTCACCAAATTTTTAACCGATCAAAAAATGTTTATTTTATTTTTAACGCTAGAAGCTTTTAAACCAATTTGATACCTTGATGCTAATATAGTAAATACAACACTTTTAACTCTTCTTTTAACGCTTACCGTCCGTATTTACGCGTAATAACGCTCACCTGCGCGTTGTTTTGAGCATATACGCGTTATTTAAAGTACGCGCGCGTGAGCGTTATTTTGAAACAAAAAATATAAAGTTTTTTAAGTATTTCTTTATATAAAAAAAATAAAATTTGTGTTAAAATCAAAATCCAGACAAACAGGATCCCGACAAACAAAATCCCGACAGAATTTGACCAGAACTATAGCTAACACTAACTTACTGTAATGCGGACTAGCTTTTCGGGATTTTGATATTGTCAGAATTATATTGGTCGGGATTTTGATTCAAAAATACCAAGTAAGTTTATACTTTTCTAGCTTCAATAAAATTTGTTTTTCAGATCGAGACAATCTGAAAAATAACTTTTATTAAGCGTGTGTTATTTTGGGACGCGCATGAGCGATATTTTGAAACCATATGTGTTATTTTTAAGGATAACAATTTTCTAAATAATGCTCATGAGCGTTATTTAACGCGAAAATACGGTATCCAAACAGTATAAACTTTGTTATTCAACTCTTCGCCCATTCACAAAAAAAAAAAAACTACTTCTTGTTGCTATAAAGTGACTTTCAATAATGTTTTCATTAATTGATTTTGCTGCTGTTACAACAAAAAATTTAAATGGTTAATCATTAAGAAGAGAAACCGATGCAACCAAAGTTGAAGCTTTGGCAGCTGGTTGAATAGAATTTTTTTTTTTTTTTTATTTGATTTTTTACGTGTTTTGTAACATAGCGAAGATCATGAAAATAAAAAAAAAGAGTAGGCTCAAGTATTTAACTTTATAAATATTGTCATTAATTATGAAGCTTGGTCATGCTCATTAGTTAATCAATTGATTTAGATGCTTGGGAACACCCTTAAAGGCTCAAAGCTCGGTTTCCTTTGGTGGCACTTAAATACAAACATTTTTGAAGACGAATTTATTATTAATTAGCTTGAAATTTTCGTATTAATTTCATTATGAAAAATTTTTTAAACATTACAAATATAATTAAAGAACACAAATTAGCGTAGAATACGCACGCACGACACATATCATCTGGTCTAATCCATAAATACAGTCAGATAACAGATAACGATATGATATGGGCTAGGTGCTGGGAAAAGGGATCAAATGGACAATTTTTCAAAAGTAATTTTTTTTACATAAATCAATTTAGAAGGATATTATAATCATTTTTTACTTAAAATACATAAGTAGTTGTATTAATAAAATTTTGTAGTATAGCCCTTTAAAGTTTGCATTTTCTTATAATTATAAGATTTACAATACAAAATTTGATTTTCCAAAGATCTTTTGTTTTGTCAATTTGGTCCCTTTTCTCATCACCTAGCCCATATGTATATTCTTATCAACCACCCTAGCGTCACCACCCTAAAAATTTCGCTATCTGGTCAAATTAAAACTCAAGATCAGATGTAATGTAAAATCAAACCAAAAATACCAAACTCAAACCCTAACGCTGGTAGCGAAATTTTTTTAGAATGGTGACGCTAGGGTCTTAGTACTGTCTTAGTACTTATCTGGTCAATTATTTCGCTAAAGCTACTCTCAAGCGTACCCTCAATGGTTTATAGATATGGTTGGTCATTTTGTATATATTATTAAAATTTAATGTAAGTTACATTTTAGTTTATGTAAGTTACAATGTAAGTTACATTTTAGTTTATGTAAGTTACAATGTAAGTTACATTTTAGTTTATGTAAGTTACAATGTAAGGTAAGTTATAAAATCTAAAATCATGATGAACTGAATGCAACAATATGAATAGTTTTATGAAAAGTAAAGCGTTTGTGCGAATTCATAATTATTTATTACATGACATTTATTTAAAATATATATTTTGTAACTTCTAATCAGTTTGCGATTTACAGTTAGCATGTTAACAGTTTTGGTCAATTTTTATCATTTGTCCCAGAATTTATGAGAACAGCTGCAATGCTGGCCATGCCATGTTTATCATAAGAAAATTCCTTAGTTTATACATAGTGTTTGTACATGGGCACGTACGTACGTTTATTGATTTACAATTTTATGTAACATATAATTTGTTCAAAAAAATTAACTTAGTTTAAGGTTAGGGTAAGGTTAGAGTTAGTTTGGAGGGTTTATAGTTTATGCTAAAAATTTTGCAAGGAATATTTTTTGTTAGAATTTCAAGAGCTGTTCTTATAACCGGGATTTTGAGATATCAATATACCCGTGCACATACACATAGAGTACAAATAAAAATTCTCTTATCATAATTCCAGCTGGTATTAAATCTATATATTTGTAACTTACATAAAAATCATGTAACTAGTTATAAATATAAATTATAATGTTAGGTAAGTTATTCCAACCCTATTTATAGAATGATCTAAGAATGTTTAGCTTGCAAAATTACCAAAATAGCTTGTTGCAATTATTGCAAAAAATAGCAAAATATAAAAGATAAATATTTCTAGCAATTCTTTAAATAAAACTGATTACAAAAATTATAAAACAAAATAAGTATCACATTATGTATACACATATGTTTATAATTATTAACTAGTAGTTTCTTGCAGACACACTCAAAAAACAAGCATTTTTTATTATCTTTAATAATGAATTAATATATAAAATTGCATTTTTAATAATTAATAATATAATATTTAAAAATTAATATTTATAATGGAAAGCAAATTTTTTTTTATATTTGAAAATAAAAAATATTTGGGTTTTAGTAAAATTTTGAAATAATGTATCTAATAAAAGAAAACTTTTTTTAATAATATTGAAGTTTTACTTAGCATAATATTAAGAGCTTGTACAATTTTTGCTATAAACATAAAGTTTCTTTAATTTTACAATTCAAAAGCCAAAAATTTATCATTATATTTGTTAAATTTAATAATAGTAATTGTTTATTTGGTGATAACTTGATTTCTTCTAATAAGAGGAAATATTTACTATATATAATCAGATTTGAAATGCCCAAATGACCCAAATGACTGGTGACTAGTCATTGGTCATTTCAAAACCCAAATGGTTTTAGAAGGTCATTTAACATATGTTTACTGATAATCTAATATATTTCAACCAATCAAATTTATTAATTTTTAGACAAAAAAAATATGATTATAGTTATAGCTATATATAAAAATTCAAATTTTCTAAGTTAATTAATATACAGTCACCTCTCTCTAATCTGATCCTTCTTAATCTAAACAATATTAAACTCACTCTAAACTAAACAAAATTTTCTAGAATTTTTGTAAATTTTATTATAAAGTTTGATTAGCTATATAACTTTTTGAGAATCAAACTTTTTCAAATTTTTATATAGTAAAAATAAGCAGTTTCAGCAGTTCAAAATAGAAAGAGTTGACTGTATATATTAAATAAAGGTGTTTAGAAGAACAAATTTCATATATTTTAAAAATTTGAATAATTTCCTATTAATTATTTTTGTATTTTTGAATATATAAAAAAATTTAAAAATTTTTTAATAAATATAAAACTCAAAAATTATTTATTAAAAAGGTATCAAAATTATAGAAATTTTTCAAAACATATACAAATTGTTTTTCTGAACAACTTAAGATACAAATATTAATTAATTTTGCCTTTTATATATGGCTCAATTATTGACTAATAAATCACAGTATTAGATAACTTTATATATCAGCTATTTAACTAATTAAGTTATTTTATATACAAATAACCCAAATAGTTTAATGATCCAAATGATCTAGTTAATTTTTAAATGACTTAATCATTTAAATTTTAAGTAAATAACTAGATTATTTCTATTCCTAATTAGAAGTATTAAGAAAATCTATAAATATTTAATTTTTCTTAATTATATTTGAATCAATACCAAATCTTTTTGTTTATTCATTATACTTGAATTGACTTGTTTCTTATATCTTTTATTAAAATTATATAGATTTACAATTATGACTTTCTATATAACAATCTTGTTTTTCTTAAATTTTTTTTAATAATGTTCAATTACTTAAAATTAACTAATAATATTACATTGTAAATTAATTTTTATAATTTCATCCAGAATATATTCATTAACTGGTTCAAAATATTAAAATACATTGTTGTATTTAATTATTACATGCCTTTTAAATATAATACAGCTATAGTTGAAAATAGATAGTAAGAGATCTTCTTCATAGTTAAAATATACTTTATGAACTTAATCTAATAATTATATAATATCATAAGAACTAAAGACTGCAATATATAAAAATAAGTATCAAATAAATATATATTTACTTATCAAGATTTATTTAAACTATAAAAATTTATAAAATTATCTAAAATATTGATACTATATAGATACTCTTGATTTACAATAGCAAAAGAATTTATAATTATTGCATAGTAATTGGTCTTAGATAATATCATTAGAATTTGCTATAAAATTTTTAATTAGTTTTAGTGTTTTATATATTATAATACTGGCAAATAAACAGCTTATACAAAAAAACAACTTGACTAAAAGCAATTCTAGTTTAACTATCATGTGAACATCTTATTAATAAATATATTAGTCACATGATATGTCACATAAAATTTTTTAAATATAAAATTATAAAAAAAAATATATAAAATTACTATAAACTTTGAATCTTTGACATTTTTTTTCTACATACAGTGCAGGACACCTAAAAGTAAAGTCACATGACTTGTCCCATTTTCAAAAATTTATAATCAAATTTGATGTTTTTTTGAAATTCTGCATTTTGATTGGTTAAAAATTAATTTTTAAAATTAATTTTTAAATATTTTAAAATTAACCAATAGTAGTGAGCCAAAACATGTGACTTGTCCCATTTTGAAGTAATTTTTTCTGTATCATATAAAAATAGTATACTTTTAAACACATATATATAATAAGTTTTGAAAAATTAGAGCTGATAAGGAAGCTTCCAGAAATTACGTAATTTTTGGGTGGGTGGGGTTCCAAAATATCAGGTTATAATTCTGGTCAAAATTTTATAATTCTGACCAAAAGTATAAAATTATAAAATTATTGATAACTTTTGATCTACTGGGCCAATTTAGATGATTTAACTACCAAAATGCTCGACTCAATGAGATGATTCTAACAAGCCCAAAATCGGTAAAATCTAATTACAGGATCCCAAGATCGTTCAACTTTTGTGTAATTTTAATAGTGATTTTTTTTAGAATCACTAAGTAAATTTCTTTAACATTGAATAACTTTTGATCCACCAGTCCGTTTTGGATGATTTAACTACCAAAATGTTCGTCTCAGTGAGACGATTCTAACAAGTCTAAAATCACTAAATTTCAATCACAGGATCCCAAGATCGATAAAGATTTGTATTGTTATTAACAATACAAATTTTTATCGATCTTGTGATCCTGTAATTG
>QKWP01002763.1:0-42579 GCA_003550325.1 Gigaspora rosea | reverse complement strand
AAAAAAAAAAAAAAAAAAAAAAAAAAAAAAAAAGCACCAATATAATAGTTGATATTGTTGTTATTATAGCAAATTGAAATCCCTTTTATAAAAATTAAATAAGAATTTTTATCAATTTTTGGTTTTGGCATAAAATTATATAGCTAATTATATAGCTAATTATTATACTTATGAGAACAATATTATTATTTTACTTTTCTCAAAAAATCTTTTAATAGAGAACAGTAAAAAAATTTATACTGTTCACAAATTTATAATGGTGTTCTCATGAGAACTCTGAGAACACTAATTTCCTACACTGGTTACGACTACATAAACAAGTTTTTTGTGGCTGCCCTGCTTGTCTGATTATAGATAATAGCAAAGTTTTGTTGCATTTGATATGATGTTATAAATCAATTTTCTATAGAGAATCGAATAGACAAAAAGTAACATTTTTTCAGATTACTAATTGATTATCATGCTTAAGCTTATTTGTAATAATTTTCAAATATCGGTAATTATTTAGCATGGGAGACATTTAAACCTGATGATTTCTGAAATTTACGTTATACAAGTATTTATACAGAATTGTAGTCTAAAACCAGAATTTTCGGGTATAAGCAAACTAAAAAAAAAAACAAAAATGTAATACTTAACTAATAAAATAGCTTTGTAGGGAACATCTTTTCAATAAACTCAAGTTGTATCATTTGCATCACGCTGCATCACAGTAGTTATAGTGAAGGTTGAAGTACTATCTACTGTATAGTAAGAGGTAATAAAAGTATATTGTACTACTCAATTCACAAAGTTTAATGTTGTTTTTTTTTTTTATTTTTATTTGTTTTTTAGTTATAATATTAACTTGTTAGCTTTTATTTTCAAATTTTGTAGACTCTTCTTAAAGTCATAATGGTTCTTAAAAGATATTTAACACAATAAAAGTTATTTAATATATACAATAGTATAGTTTTATTAATTACGCAGAGTTTTAAAAAAAACTATTAAAGGACGTGTAGCTTGTTATCAAAACCTTTTAAATAAAGTTTTTAAAACTGTAGAATTGCTATTAGTGTGTGAATTAATAGTTGGATTCTTTTACAATGTGGGTTATTTTATTTCGAAGAAAATTTTAATATATGAATAAAGCTGTATTTTACTAATTTTCCCCCCAAGTTTCTATTGGTCGACGCTTTTGATTGGATAAAATCAACGATCCACAATAATGTGATATAGTATTACAGTATTTGTATTACATTGCTATTTTTGAAATACCAAGTTTGTTTTCTTATAGCTGGTTGCGTCTTAGAATAGCTAGATCGAAATTACTTAGCAGCAACCTTTTCATCGTTTCCCAATAAGGATAATTCATGATGCAGACTTTTTTATCCGCGCCAAAGTTCGATAAAACATATGTTTATTCAAATCCAAAGTATACTTACCAACGTTTTGTCAATGCATTTGCCTACTACAAAATGGCATCAAGTGGAACGTCATCAATAAATAAACAAGTAATATGTAATGAGGCGGCCACAGAATGGTGTTCTATAAAAAAAAAAGAAAGTGACGAAATTGAAAAAAAAATTAGAGTACTTAACTACTCCAGTTCAATTGCGCGGCTGTATGACAGTTTCTACTACTAGTAGGCAGCCTTCTCCACCTCTTTCCAACCAATCACTTCAACAACTTCGTGATCAACAGTTATTACAAAGTTCTAGTTCTCCATTTGGACCAATTCGTCATAATGCGACAGCACAAAAGCAAGTTTTTGCCGAAATAGAAAAATTAAAAAAAGGATTAGATGAACTAAATTCAATGGCTTTAATAACAACTAATCCTCGGCTCCATAATGATCTTCGTGTACAGATAACTGCAGCTCAAAAAAATATAAAAAAAGAAGAAGATCGAATTAAAAGTCTCAAAAGACACGCGAATAACCAACAAAAATCTCAAATGAAAAAACTTAAAGCACTTGAAGATGATAGCGTCGTCATAAGATATGATTCCCCCGGACGTCCGCCCCTTCTATTCGAGCACCCAAATCTTCACGAACAAATTCACAGTTGCATAGAATTTGGGGAAGCTGATGCGCGAAGAAGGCGCGAAATTATTAAAGTCAGGACGGCAAATCATCTTAGAAGTGCTTTAGAAACAAATTATAGCATATATATGTCCCGAACAACTATGAGAAACTACATCTTACCCCGGTCGAACCGTAGTTTAGCTGCAAGAACCCATCACCATCCCGCTTTTGTTGGAATTGCAGGTGTTTCAAAAGATGAAAGGAACGACCATTTGGACGGGCATTACTGTCTTGCATCTGTCAAGAATGCAAAACAGTTTGCTGGAGCTTTTGCTGATTTTTCCGTAGTACTTTCTCAAGACGATAAGGCGAAGGTCCCAGTCGGTATTCCAGCTGTAGGAAAACACTTTCGAACTATGCAAACTATTCATGAGTCCGTTTCTGTTGCCGACCATGATTTCCCAATTGGTTCGTCCCAAAAATTAATACCATCAGTATATTTAGCAATAAACCCAAATGAAAATGAATCTCAGCAAAATGGTCAGTTAGCAATCTTTATTCGGGCTCAATGGCATATTGGTTCTTCATCTACTTCACATATGGTGGATCTCTTGTCCTTAGTAGGTAAATTAATGATACAGATTTTTCAAAAATTTTTTATTAATGGGCCCGAAATTCCGTTACAAATAATCGAAACAGGTGATAATTACGAACTTAATATACTAACAGACTTAACTATTCAGACTTTAATCATCACATGTTTTAAATCATAAAAAAAAATGTATTAACCTTTTTTTTTTATTACTATCCTTATAGATAATGAGGATTTCGCTGCAATTTTTAAACGTGATCAAGTGGTCAAACCCTTATGGGTTATTCTCGTGGATGGCGGACCCGACGAGAACCCCCGTCATTTAAAAAATATAAATCAGTATTGTAAACTATTTCGTTATTTAGATTTGGATTACATAACAATTAGAACACACGCACCTGGCCAGTCGTCATACAATCCTGTAGAGAGAAGTATGGCGACGCTCTCAGGAAAACTTGCTGGAATTACGTTAGAGATTAATCATTTTGGAAACCACCTAAACTCACAAGGAGAGATCTGTGATTATGAATTGGGACTTCTTAACTTTTGTCACGCCGGTCAAGCACTTGCAGATTTATGGAAAAAAGACCCTATTAATGGCAAACCTGTCTATGTCGAGTACATCGATGAAAAACAAGATCCATTTGTCAATCTTAAACTTTCATCAGAATTCGAAACAACAAATGTGCAGAGTGTAAAGGGGGATGAAATGCCCGTACCTTGGTCATGGGTAGAATCCCATTGTCAAATTTGCCGATATTCCTTGGATATTAAAAAGTGGAATGATCTATCATGTTGTACTCCAAAACGAGCTGTTGAAGCTGCTGCATTTTTAGGTGAAAATAATGGCTTCTTACCTCCAGTAATTAAGGGGAAAGATGGCCACTATCTTAATGCTATGCATACACTTCAGTACTTCAACAATCTAAAAATTCCTGCATATGACTCACATCTTCCTTCCCTCTCAACTGAGGATCATTCAAGACGGTGCTGTAAAAAATGTGAAAAATATTTCCCTACAACAACTATGCTTGTAAAACACAATAAAACTGTTCACCCCAAATCACCAAAACGACGTTCGAATCAGCAAACTCAAACCAATTCGGTAACCCTGGACGATTTCTCTATGCTGCCTTCATATTCCGAAATGTGGCCAAAAGTTGTTGTGGAAACTCAATCTTTCTCCGATACCGAGTAAGTATAAGTATGAAAAAACGTTAATTAGTAAATGCAAATTTATGGGCTAATTCGATGCATTTGTCGATCATTTGAAAGGTGATAAAATTGAAACGATAATCACATCCATTTTTAACAATTATTTACGTACAGTATTAACTATTATTGCTAAATTCTGTTATACCAACCTTTAATTGGCTCTTTAAGAGCCCATGAAATTAAAAAAACACAAAAACAATAAGTCTCTTCCTTGCCAATATTTCTCTTTATATTCCTTTATACTCGGATTGTCAGCAATTTTGTTCGACTTTTATTAATCTTGTACAAAAACGTTTAACTTCACATCGTGCTACCCAAGGTTTAAAGCTCATTGAATTTCCTTTTCTGAAAATATTTTTCGTTTTACTTTCGGAATGAAGAAAACTTTCAATATACACACTATCAACGAAAGTATAGTTGCATATTTATGGGATTGCAAGGCTACCAACGAATCGCAAAACTATTTAACTTTGAAGAATGGGGAAAAGTAACTGATAAAACTGGCTCAGAAACATACGTAGTTTTCAATCAAATAAATTTTAATAGCAATAAATATGGAGTTATCTCCTTTATTTTTGAAATAAATACCGAAACAGTCGAATTTGTTAATGAATAATTATATATTGGGTATGTTATAAATATTAAATCTTTATTATTATTAAAATAAAAAGTTTAATAACAACTTTTTTAAATATTATAGTTAAACTTTATCATAATTCGTATAGAAATAGATTCTGACTTGGTTCCGTAATTTGTTTTTCGGCAACGGCAGAAATCTGGTCAGGTTTCACAGCTTGAACCAATATTATGATTCGTATTTTATTATAGAATTATTTTATTACTTAAGGAACGAATTGGACGGGCATTTTTTTTTAATATTTTGTTATTGAAAATAAATATGTAAATATTTGTTGGTTGTGAGAATTAATTTAGAATTTAAAAAATTCAATGTAAATAGTGGTCTAATTATAGAATTTTTGCTGAATAAAAGAAGCGACTAAATCGTCGGTTTCACAGTCTACCAATTTAATGAAGTTAATATTAGTTTTTTTTCAATAATTCTTGGGAGTTTGTTTATTTGCTCTCATAATTCAGCCAACATTTCTTCGCGCTGGGCTTTATAACTGGGGAGCAGATTTTTCCGAAAATTGGTGCCCCCGTCAAAAACTACTAACATTTTTTGATAATTGCCTTTTTTTAAGAACACATTTCATTCTCGAGGCATTTACTCATTTCACGTATCAGTACACTGAAAAGATATTCGGTAGTTTATGACTTACAAGGTTTCGATCTCGATAACGAGCTCGTATTAACAGATTTTCAAGTCCTGTATCCAAATATTATCATCAAATGTCAAATCTATATAAAGTTTAAGGGTAGAGTCCAATGTAGATCATTTTTCATATGACCGTGATGGTAAATTTTTTTTATTTTCAATATTTTAAAAAATTTTATTAAGTTAATTATTTTAGATTTTTAAGTAAAGTTTGTAGAATAGGTTTTTCTGATTCTAATAGTGGTAAAATTATTAAAATTGGTTAAATATTTAGTAAGAAATATGTATTTAAAGATTAAGTGTTATTTTTGTCATATGATAATCATGTGATATAAACCAATCAAAATTGCCGATTTTGTGTCACCACAGGGAATTTGAGGTCACCACAGGAAACTTTACAATATATATAAGTATATTTTTTTTTAATATTTTGACTATTAAATTTTATACCATTGTAAAAAGCATGTTTTAATATATATATTATAAAATTTTAATTAATAAAAAATTAAATATAATCATAAAAAGTTTTATTAGTAACATCTTTCAATTTTTTATAAAAATTTTAATCGGACATGCAAATCATATGATAAAATGATCTACCGGACTCTACCCTTAATGAATTCTCCCATTCAGGATAGGAACCAGGTTTCCGAATTATCTTACTATCTTCGTCCCTATTGGGTGTCGATGATAAAGGTTCCTTTGAATTGTCAGATGAACTTTTGGAATCAGATATCTGGTAAATCGAAATTAATCAGATCACCATTTATTTCGGGTTTAGGATAATCAATACAATTTTCATTTTGAAGCCATTCGCGTTTATTAAAATGCTTATTCATATTTGTATTTTATTTGTTTCTTTCGATTACTTCTAAAAAATTGGTCACCTATTATTAGGCTTACCAAAAACTCAAAATCTAATGCATGTATTTGACTTCTATATGTATAACCGACAAATGCTTGAGAATTTTCTATAATATGATGAATTTGTTTTCATTTAATAAAATAATCAGTTATAGCAATACATTATGATCAACAGCATAGCAGAAGTTCATTTTGATTGGTTAGTAAATTCCCCGGAAAAAATGTAGATCATTCCCCGGATTAAGTATCGGCTATACCCAGGTGAATTTTTATTACTCACGAAACTTTCAAAAGATTAGTCAAATACTTTCTAAAGATGTGTATTATGTCTTATAATATATTCATAATAACTGGTATATATTTCACAATGCAGCAATGTATACAATATTATTTGTTTCGCAATAAATACACTATTTATTATACAACAACTACTCTAAGTTTCGCGACACAATCTGCTGAATAATAACATACATGAACATTTGGGTAATGGACTAGGAAAACCCATCTCTGAAGGGGATTTTCCATTTTGAGAAAATAGCGATTAATTGTTTGTGAAACCTAAATTTTACCCCTGAATTTTTTGGTTATTTTTAGTTATCAATTACTGAATAAACAATATCATGTGATTATGAACCACTGATTGACCAATCTAATTTAATTGAGCCGTCAATCTTTTTGTTGTAAATCTATTTTTAGAACACGATTGTTAAAAATTTGGGGCGCATTCAAGTTAAAATATCTCGATAAATTATTATATTAACGTAGGATAAAAAGTGAAATACATATAGATATAATCCAGAACTTTAATTCGAATCAAAAATCTCGAAATTGATAAAAAAGTGTCAGAGATGGGTTTTCCTAGTCCATTGCCCATTTCTAAACACTGCTACTATAAAACATTGTATTTATAAACTACTCATGGTCTAAATATAATAAAAGAATAGAGTTTGGAATATTAGTTCCAAATACGTAGTACTTTTTGCTTCTAGAAAACAAGTAGAACTAGTTGAGACAAAATCTTGCAACTTTTACTTACTAATTGCTTAGGTCGCCGAAGCACCTTCCGACCTTTTAAAACTTTCACTTCTCATCTAGTTTTTGAAACTATTGCATCCAACTGTATCCCACATCAAAAAACAAAAAATCCAAAGGTAAAATATCAATGATTCAAGTTGGTTTTTCGTTTTGTATTACAAAAAATTTTTTTCATATAACATGACGATTTTTACTTATAGAAGTACTTTAAAAATTACAATTGACTATATAAAAAAAAAATCGTTGCCAATCATAATTACTCTAATTTTAGCCAATCAAAACGAACTTCTGCTATGCTATGATCAACAATTTGTAGTAGTAAAATTCGTGATTTTACCTGTTTACTTCTCTCAAAAGGCGCTTTCGTATTTGTGTTACGCTTTTTTTAATATTCAACCGAGATTTAGTCTTATTTTTGCTAGGATCGCTGTCCGTTTTTAGCGAAAAAATGCATATAAAAGGAAGTGATAGTTTCACGAATTTGAAAGCATTTTGTATGATAGTCTATTGATCTCTATTCTTGATCTCTATTTCTTGATCTCTATTTTTTATTTAGAACTTGATTCTTGATCTTGATTCTTGATTTTGATTCTTGATCCTTGCGCTTCATTTTCTCTCCGCTGTGAACGACCATCGTATTTATAAGAAAAAAAATTTTGTCGCTTTTTGGGTCAATCTTTACCAAATATGCTGTATGCTATTTTTATATAATATTAATAATCTTGAATCCTGATTTATCATGATCGTGGAAATGGTTATACTTGTAAAAATTGTATTTTATTGTTTTTTTATAAGTTTATTAATAGTTAATTATATATGTAAAAATTGTATTTTATTGTTTTTTTTATTAGATAAGTTTATTAATAGTTAATTATGTATAATAAAAAAAAATTTATGTAATAATCTACGGTGCTTTTTTTTCTTTTTGTTTTGTACTATCTGTCGCTGATTTTGAAATGCAAGTCTTCCTTGATTGGTGTAAATTAAACCATAAAAATTTGATCTCAGATCTGTTTAGTTAAATTACACTATTCTATAATAAGTTTAAGTTAAAATTTTATGACAAAAAATTATCGTAATATTGTATTGGTATTGACGATATCAAATGATCAATGAACACGAGGTAAATGGAACCTAAAAATCTTCCGAAATTTGGTAGAAGTATATTTGAACTTCGGGTTTCTGCTACTTTTGAACTAGTGCGGCTGCACGGATAAAAAATGTAGTCTTCATTTTTTAAAATTGTGTAAAATTGAATTTTACTGGTGTATTGTTATAGATCATATCAAGAGGAATTTAAAAATTTTACTTTTATCCATGTATATGCGTTCGTTCAAAGGTATTGGGAATTCGAAATTCGGGTATCTTTTTATTTAAAATATTAGAAATTTTCTAGACTCTGAAAAATTGATTATGTATGCATAAATTTAATGCTTATTATTAGTAAATTTAATGAAAAAATCTAAAGATCCTGCAATCTGATCTACAATGAATGATTATAGTGAAACGATATTGCAGCAGGATAAACGATATTCCTCCTGCTATATGATAGATACTATTCGTTCATGTGCTTCTGTTACTCTACGATTATGCCTCTTGTGGAAAAAAATTAAAAAATATTGTTAAAAATTTATTAAAGATTTGTCACTATATTCTACGATACTTTTTTTCTTTTTACATTGTAACTATCTGTTGCCGATCTTGGAATACAATCCTTCCTTTTGATTAGTGTAAATTGAGCTGTAAATTTGATTTCAGATCCGTTAGTTAAATTTATGCCATTCTATAATGGGTTTAGGTTGGAATTTTAAAGCAAAAAAAATGCCTGAGAATAACAGGTACTGAAAATGTTGTATTACGTATATTGATTTGTCAATATCAAAAATAATAGTTGACAGAGCATAAAAATTTTCTGAAATTTAGTAAAAGTATATGTAAACTTCGGATTTCTGCTACTTTTGAACCGGCGCATTTACACGAATAGAACCATACTTTTTGTATTCTCTTAGCAATGCTATGTAATGCTGCGAAGCCACTTCCTCGTTTTTAATAATACCATCTGTGTATTTTTTTTAGCTAATTTCATTTTGATTATGTAATAAAATCAAAAAAGCCTCTTTAACATTATAGAGAAATATCAAGGGGAATCCAAAGATTACATTTTTATTTTTTTTAACTCTCTCTTTCAAATTTGTGCTACGGGGTTGAGCCATTCTAATCAAGAAATTGATCTTTTTTAAGTTAAATCAATTCTCGTTTTTAGCAAAAAAATGGCTATAAAAGGAAAAAAGGATGTGTTACGAATTTGAAATCGTTTTATGTATATTCCTATTGATCTTGATCTTTTGAGATCATGATCATGATCTTGATTCTAGTGCTCCGTTTTACTCTGCTGCGAACAACTCTCTTACTTATAGGCAAAAAAAAAAATTTTATGCCAAAATTATCTTTACCAGATAAGCTACTGTGCAACCTTTATTGTATGTCCTAATGAAGCAAAGTATGAATACGACTATAAATATGCTGCATTTAGGGTTCTCAATGGGCCGGGTTGGGCCGGGTTCATCTAAACCCAAGCCCGACCCGTAGAATTATAAACCCAGCCCAAGCCCGGCCCAATTCATCACGGGTTTGAAATATAAGCCCAAACCTGGCCTGAGCTTAGCCCAGCCCGACCCAACCCAACCCAGGCCTGGCCCAACCCAGTCCTGTCCAACCCAAGCCCGGCTCAACCCAAGCCCGGCCCAACAAGCCTGGCCCAATCTATAATTTGCAAATAGTATTACTAATTAATTAATCATCAACAATTAATTAATTGTCCAATAAAATTATCATTGATTAGTTGGCAACTTGACAACTAATCAATTTTTGATTTGAAACACTAAGATATTTATATTTTTCAAATAACTTAATTATTAAAATGTATATTCTTGAATCTATTATATTATATTATGCTAAAAATTACACACTTTACCAAATTAACTAGAATATTATTTGGTTAATTTTTATTAGGTATTTCAAGAATTATAAAAATAGCTAACTAAATTAAAAAATTTATAGTTTAAAAAAAAATAAAATTTTAACATCTAATTTAAATACAATAGGCCTATAACTAGTAAAAACTGTATATTTTTAATAAGTATTGCCGGGTTTTATCGGGCCTCTTTATAAAACCCAGGCCCGGCCCATTATTTTACAAGCCCAACCCAGGCCCGGCCCAATTAATCACGGGCTTAAAATTTGGGCCCAAGCCCGGCCCAGGCCCGGCCCAACCCACAAATTACCGGGTTTGGCCCGGCCCGTTGCAAACCCTAGCTGCATTAAACATAATTTAACCTGATTTAGATTTATGTTCATTAGAAAAAAAAAACTCTACGCCTTCTTTTTAACAAGAATGATCATGTCTATGAAATATTTTCTTTAAAATGAACATTCTTTTTTTAGAGTTTATGATATGTTGTGTATGTAAAAAATATTAAACGTTTTGTCTTTTACAACAAAAAGTATATTAAATAAATATAATATCGATAAATCAGAGAAATAGAAACTTTTGCTCTATGATAAAATAGTCTTCCCGATTTCGGAATACAAGCAAGAATTTTTCGTTATTTATTATTTTAAGGATCTTTACTATAAAAAGTTTAATTTCTGTTAGATTACCTTGAGTATTATTGTCTTAATTAAGTATTTGATGGTTTACTATTGCTATTTGTTATTACAATCCAATTTGAATATCATATAATCTAATTATACAATGTAACGATTGTTATTATTAAACCGAATCTTGTGACTCATTGATAAGATTTGTTAATAAAATTTTCATTATTCATGTCATATAATAATGTGTACCACTTTTTTTTGATTGATTGAAAAGCAATTAATTAGAAATAAAAAATTATTAGATTCTTATCTGTTTTATCAATTCTTATTATCAAGATTAAAATGGTTTGTTTTTTTTAATTATATACCTCTTTGAGAAACTGTACACGAGAAACTTGCTTCGATGCTTGCAATCTAACATTATATGGATATTATTGTCTTAAGCCACTAATAATTACTATTGTCAATATTATCCGATCAAACAATGTAGCTATTGTTATTTATTATTAAAAAGCAAAAAATAAGCTTGTAAAATACAAAATCCATTTCTATAGTGACTTATTGATAAAACTAATTAGTAAACTTTTCTTATTTTATAATATAATAAATATTTATTTCTCTTATTGTTAAGGGAGTAACAAAAATCAGGTGATTTTTTAGGAGGGAGGGGGGTAAAAAAAGTTGAAATTATATATAAGAACCTGACTATTTATATATTAAGAAAGAAGGAGGGGGGTAGGTCTCTGATAAAAAATAATCAGGTGATTAATGACACTACCCTTATCTGAGTTTGAATTTAAATCTAGATTGTACTACTTTTTTGATTGAAAAATAATAATTAATTTATTTTATATCAAATTTATACTATTATGTTTATTATATTATATCAAAATTGCTTTGTTTTTATGAAAAAATTATATACCTCTTTAACATATGCTCCGATTTTTGGAATTTATAAAAAAAAACTTATTTTTTTAAAACTTTAAAACTATATAATTTTTGATCTACTAGTCTTTTAAATTATTTTACTACCAAAATGTTCATCTCTTTGAGATGATTCCAACAAGCCCAAAATCATAAAAATCCAATCACAGGGTCATGAGAAAATGCACAATCAAATAGGTAATATACCTGAAATTGGTTTGATCTATGTCAAACCAATTTCAGGTGTGTCACCTATTTGATAGCACATTTCCTTATAATCTTGTGATTGGATTTTTATGATTTTTAGCTCATTGGAATCAGCTTAAAGAGACAAACTGTTTGGTGGTAAAATCATTTAAAATGGACTAGTGGATCAAAAATTATTTAGCTTTAAAGTTTTAAAAAAATAAGCTTTTTTTATAAATTCCAAAAATCGGAGTATATGAGAAACTGTACGCAAAAAACTAACCTTATACTTAGAATAAAATTGCCTTTTTAACGTCGTGTACTATCCTCAGATAATAATATTTGCCAATGTTAAACCTTAATTTTTTATTCTCCAAACTGTACTACTGTGTTTAATTTTACCTTCTTTAAGTTGCTAGATTATCTTTAATAAAGTAACAAATCTCTTCTGTTCTACTCTTTGATATCTTTCATCTATGACTCACTTTACACTTGCTTTTTTTATTGAACATATCGATATTTCACCTATGATCCATACTATTTTTTCTACAAATAAAGTTCTCAGATTATTAATCAGCTAAAATGAAAACCTGTCAAAAAAAAAAATCTCTTGTGAAAATTACCGATTCTATAAATTCCAGAAAACAATTTCTTTCAAATAAGACTTTATATAAAGCAAAAAAAGGATTTTATAGTAAGCCACATTCGTAAATAATATTTTAAATTGCATTATAGCATTTTATAATATTTGTAATGATCAATGGCGAATTAATAAACCATCTAATGATTCCTTTGTATTTGCTTTTAATATGATACTTACCTGCTATCATTATATGCTATATTGAATTTTTCTACGAATAAAATTCGTGTGATTGATAATTGATTAAAATGAAATATAGCAAAAAAATAAATAAAAAAAATATCTCTTGTAAAAATGTGCTAATTCTGTAGCTTTTCTATTTCGTTGTATAATATACATGATTTTTTTACAAATTAAATTGTTAGAATTAGTTAATTAATTAAAATTTAAAGATATACCAAAAGTAAATAAAAGATATATCTTATCAAAATAAGCCAATTCTGTAAGTTTTCTTTTTTCAATTCAATAAAAAATTTAAAAGCTTTTCATAGTAAGCCACTTTCATTAAATAATATTTAAAATTCATTGCTGTGTATTGCGATATCTAAAAATTCAATAAAAGCAGACGAATCCAATCTAACAATTATTTCTATATTCGATCTATCAATAACTTCGATAAATATCAAATATAAAATAAATCCGTTTACAAAATACTTATCTTCGAATAAAATGTCATCTGTATTTATTGCATTCTGTTTTGTTAAAACAGTTAGTGGCAACGATAAATTTGTAACTGAACTGCCTTGTACCGTATCAATGATGATGAAGATGAATATAGAGAATTACTTTCAAGGGTTTCACTTCAAATCCTGAGTCCTTAATAACTAACTTTGAAAAAAATTCGATCGTTCTTATGATTGGAAGATATGTCTTCCATGAAAAAATTGAATATGTATGTATATTTTCTATATTAAATTAAATATTTAGGATAAAATATTTATTTATAACATTTATTTACCTATTTTTCCTTTAAGATCAGTCTTATCCAAACTGTACCGATTTTTTTCCAAGCTGATTCCTCTTGTACGCCTGAAGATCTTTCTTATGCATTTTCTTTATTAATCTACTCTGCCCCTGCTGTAACTAATTCTTATAAGTCAAACAATAATATTGGACGACAAAGTTTTATGCTATCAGAAAAACTATATAATGCCATAACTGGTCAAAAAGGCATAGACTCCAATGTGATTGTGTTTTATGCAAATATAAATGGCCATTACGATTCTCTCAAAGATAGTCTCAAAAAAACAGTTTTATCTGTTATTGGAAGATTTAAAGTTAGCTCTCAAAGTAAAATTCCTTACATAATTTCTTCGGAAATTGAATGGAGTTATGTGGGTAATAAACTCTAGCAATTAAACTCATCTGTAAATGGAAAATTAAAATCTTATAAAAAATTTAACAACCAGCTAGATATGATCGAAGAACAATATGTAATGATGAGCTCTCAAGGTTCCAACAAGTAAAAAAAAGATCTGGTCCTTTCGCTTCTCCTTCAACCTCTTCTCATGCCAAACCTTCCACTGTTGATCTTACAAATCTTACTGATCAGATCAGGGAAAATAATCCTGTACCTGATTCCACGTCATCTAATCAGCCTGCATTGAATCAACCTCTACCAGATCATCTTCCGTCCAATCAACCTCCGTCTAATCATCTTCTATCCAATCCATCTTTAGAAGAGCCGACTAATGCAAAGCAACCTTAATTCATTTAACTTGCGAATTTCTGTAGCTTATATAAAAACTATGTCTCTACTCTGTATTGATTTATTATTTTAGAATTTCTTTTTTAATTAATAAACTGCTTTTATATGTTGTGTATATGCTGATTAATTTTATTACCTAAAAATTGATCGTATTTAAAAAATCAAATCGATTAAATCAATTTTTATTGAAAACTGATATTTGTATAATAAAATACTTATCTTATAAAAATGAGAATTTTTTTGTTTATTCTTTTAACAATTCTTGTATTTTAAAATTGCTATATATTATCGTATAAAATATAAGTAAATATAAAAAATAAATACCTGTAACCTGCTTTTTCACTACCCATTTTCTTCAAAGTACGTATTTGTTTTAATTAATAAATAATCCTATAAAAATATATTGATTAAAAACAAAAAAAAATTACTCAAACTCGAAATAAAAAATTTATTTTTTCGTATATAAACCATACGATTTCACCTTTTCTTAGCTAATTCCTATTATCGAATTTTTCAATTTTTTCTCTGCTATCTGCGGATTAGGCCTCCGCACGGGCCTGGGCTACCCACGGGTACCCTTAGGGTAGTACTATATGAGATAAACCAGGGTATTAAATTATAAGCCCTTAAAAGGAAATAGAGCTGAATAGGGCTTGAATATTAGTACCCTAGTAGGACTTGGACCTAGATATACCCAGCCCTGGATATTGAAGGGTACCTGCCATTGTATTACGAAATCACACATGAACACTTTGATTGGCTAAAATTTTGTACCTGCATGACCTTGACGTATAAAAGAAAAAAAGGATCATAATAAGCAGATTTTTTTAAACCGCGTAATCAGTAGAGAGGTTGTAGTCGAAGGTGTAGATTGAAATTAACCCAAAGCAAATGAATATTATTGGTAAGTCAAACGAATATGCCAATCTTAATCGAGATTTTAAGTGGGTCAAGTCTTTCTAACCGTTATGACACTAGTTGTAATGCTCCTATGTTCGGTTCGGGTTCGGTCCGGTTCGGATCCGATCCGGGATCGAACCGAACTCGAACTCTAAATTTTGCTAGTTTCAAACTTCGAACCAGACTCAAACTCAGTTAAGAGTTCGGTTCGGTTCGGTCCGAAGTTTGTCAAACTAGTTTGAAGTTCGAATATTTATACTAGTATTCGGATTAGTGTTACGAATCGGGCAAAAAATCATAATCGATTAGTTAGGCCGTGCAAACAAATATAATTGTTTCTCGTAACCCGGCCGAGTGCCTTTTTTGAAATAAGGGCAGTGCCATTAATCACCTGATTATTTTTTATCAGAGGCCTACCCCCCTCCCTCTTTCTTAATATATAAATAGTCAGGTTCTTATATATAATTTCAACTTTTTTTACCCCCCTCCCCCCCTAAAAAATCACCTGATTTTTGTTACTCCCCTAATTAAAATTTTATTTTATATATATCAGTCACAGGACAGGACATGTCCCCATTTGATGATCTTAATAGTAATTGATTATCATGCAACATGAGATGGCAAGACTTAAAGTAAAAATACTTCGATTAGTTTAATAACAAATAATATTTGACCCTTATACGAATTTTATTCTTCAAGTTTCAAGCTTCTGTTTTATATCAGAAATACACCCGTCGCTTAACTCTATGTTGAGTAATAACGGTTCGAAAAGCGGTATTTTCTAACATAAATGCCAAGATTTTCTTTTAAATACTTTAGTTTTAACTTGGAGTTGTTTTTTCCAAGATAGTAATGAACAAGCACTTCAAAAGATCTTATTAGTGCAAAGGCACTTTACTTGTAGGTTTTGGACGTTCGCTTAGAGGCATTCGTTTTTAAGATAAAATAAGTAATTTCAATTCAATTTTGTTTGCTCTTTGTCGAGTTCTTTTTCGGAGTTTGCTTTTAAGTTTCATTATTGTTGACATAAAAATAACTGACTTTTCTTTCTTTTTGTAGGTCCGGGCTTCGTTGAATGTGAAATTGGTACGGGCAATGGAGAGATTTGGATATGGCAATGGAGAGATTTGTCTTGGGCGAGAATTTGGGAACTGGTCTAATGATAAGTACCAGTTTTCTTTCCCTTTGTTGTGTTTTCTTTTTTTTTATTTTTAACTCTTTCTTTCGTTCGTAGGTCTGGCTTCGTTGGATCGCGGCATTAGCACCGGCCAATAAAGATTTAGATCTAGGCGTGAACTAAAAACTGGTCTTATTATAAGTACTAGTTTCTTTTTTGTTTATTATGTTTCTTTTCAGAGAGTACTAACTCCTTTCTTTCTTTTTGTAGGTCTGGCTTCGTTGGACACGGCATTGTCATTTGACGAATTGGGAACTGGAAACTGGTCTTATGATAAGTACTAGTTTCTCTTTCATTTATTATGTTTCTTTTCTTTTCTTTTTAGTGGATACTAACTCTTTCTTTCTTTCTGTGGTTCTGGCTTCGTTGGATCTCGATATCGTAACTGGGAATAAAAATTGGTGTAGAAAACTGGTTTCTCTTTCGCTTATCATGTTTGTTTTTTTTCAAGTGGATATTAACTCTTTCTTTATTTCTGTAAGTCTGGTCGTTGGAACACGACATTGGTACTAGACAATGAAGACTTAAACAGGAGCTGGAAATTGGGCTCACGATAAGTACTAGTTTCTCTTTCATTTATTATGTAAAATTTCTTTTCTTTTTTTTAGGCACTAACACACTCTTTTTTTCTTTAGGTCTGGCTTCGTTGGATCGTGGTTTGAACTTTGGCTGATTGAATACTTTGGTCTTGCTACTTCGTAACTTGTTGTTTGTTTCTGATTTTGTGTATGCGAATTTTTCTTAATTGTCCTATTCGTGAAAATGCATTCACTTCTATGGGTCGATTATTGATGTATGGCATTGGCCACGGTTCCCAGGTTACGTGCATCGAAGTTTTTAAATTTACATGTATATTTTACATTTATTAATTATAATAAAATATTTTATTAAAAGTCAATCGATTAGTTGCCAACTCGATCAACTAATCGATTAATCGATTTTCGATTCATATCACTAATTCGGATTTCAAACTAGTTTGACAAACTTCGGACCGAACCCGGACCGAACTCGAACTTGACTAAAAAGTTTGAAACAAAAAGTTCGAGTTTGGTTCGAAAATCGAACCGGATTCAAACTTGACAAAAGTCCGGTTCGGTCCGATCCGATAGGAGCCCTAACTAGTTGTATAGCGTGCCCTTGGCCGAATAAGAATTGTAATTGCAATGAATGTAACCTCTACTGATACAATAAACGTTCAAGACATAATCTCTACTGATACAATAGACGTTCAATACATAATCTCTGCTGACTGTGTGACTTCATTACCCGTACCGGTATCCCCTGCTGCTGACAACACCACCACCGCCACAGGTTCAACAACATCTTTAAAAAACACTTCGGCAGTTTGGGAGAACTTTGCCTTATTGTCAAGTGAACCAAAGGCAGAATGTAAATATTGTAGAAGTCTTCTAGTCCATAAAAAGGGTACCGGAACATTACATCTCTGGCACCATCTCAAATCTTGTATTAAATTTAAAAGGAATGGGACATATAATAAACAATCAAATGGATCGAATGGTCAAACCCATCTGAATTTTCCTATTTTAATCACACTTGAGTGATGGTTATTACTTTACAATCACAATAGATTGTGAAGTGATGATCATCACTCGAACGATCAAAGACTCCAGAATTATGCTAACCGTAATAATGAATTACAGTACAATTAAGAGTTTAGAATTCTGCTACATTGCCATTAATATAATAAAAATGCAACAATGTCAAAATGTTCATTAAAGTACTTTTCAAAAATGATTCAGATATAGATTTAGTTTAACAATAAAGGATTTAGATAATACGTTAAATGTAATACAGTATAAGGCCTGAGGGTAAGTTATAGATACCCTTGGCCCACGTGAGCCGGGTCAGAGCATTGAATTTAGGGATTTAGAGTAGGGCTAGGGCATGAATGTTAAGAACAATTACACAAACAGGTAGGGTTAGAGTACATATACTACCCGGCCCTACCCGTCTTATGCGGAGGCCTACTGCGGATATAAAAAAAATTTTACATTATGCCTAACTATACTATCCAAACTTTTCCTCTTCATACTTTTGAATCCGATACACAACCTAACGCTAAAACACTTACCGATTCTCTCGTAGATAATTCATTCCAATCATATCATTAAAGGAATAAAATACAGTCGGACCTCTATAAATACAACCTCCATAAATGCAATACTTCCTTAAATGCATGTTTTTTCTATTCCGTAAGATGTTATTAGTGCTAAATGCATGTTCTATATTTTGTAATTGTATATTCTCTTGAATAACATTTTATATTACACTAACCTCCCTAAATGCATGTAGTCAATTAAATTTTAGTATTTAAGATAGGTTATACAGGTTTGGTAGAAGTTACACAAACTTGCTGGTCAAAATTTTAAAGCTGCAATTTAATTGGCTCACTCTAAATACAAATCTTCTTAAATGCATATTGTAGGCTTGTCCCTATGAATTGCATTTATGGAAGGTTGACTATAAACCAGAACTTGTCAAATGCACCTGCTTCGAATGATATTTACTCGTCAACACAATACTTTACTTTTAATTTTCCTGATGAACCTACTCCTCTCAATCAACGACCTAACCTTCAATGACTCCTATCTGAATTTCAGACAAAAATATTAACCAATTATCCTTCAATACTATGTGCATATTGTTCGATATTAATAATGAGATCTTCTGCTTAGTGGATTCCTTATAATTTTGATGAAACTTACCCTTTAACTTCTGTCTTTAATATTCCTGTATACACACGATTAAACAATCGAAATACTACCCAAGTTGCTGTTTGTAACAGATGCAAACGACAAAATACAAAACGCATACCACCTATATTACCTTTAACTCCTCCTCAAATCCAACAAGTTCCTATGATTTATAGAAAATACCTTTCACCAATTCACATGAATTGCTCTTTGGGTAAAGCTCCTGGAACTAACCGTTATTCAAATTATCATCATTTATCTAGCTTAATAGGAATTACTTACAATTACAGATCTCTTTAAGTGTATTCTGGCTCAATCGGCACCTATCTAAATATTAACAGGACCCCGGACATCTCTGATATGTGTCATATTTTTTTTTTTAGCAAATTGCAGAAAATTTGGTCTGAGGTCCAAATTTAAGTTTTAGCAAATTGAAATTAATTTTAAAAAAGGTTATATAAAGCATTTTGGTAAATTACAGCAATTTTATGCATGTAATATTTTATTTTTAGCAAATTATCTGCATTTTGCAAGAATCATACCCAAAAATAAAGCTATCACATTTTTTGTAATACTATAATTTTTAAAAATTTAAGATGCTTAATTTTGAATTTTTTTGATCAAAAAATCCAAAATTAAGCATTTTCTCTTAAATTTTCAAGAAATATAAAAGTAAATATGCTGGAATAATATATTTTTATGTGCTAAACAAGTTTTCTTAGAGCACAATGTTAGAATCAATTAGTAAAATTTGGAGAATCATAGAATTTTTTAGTATTTTTATTAATAAAATTATATAAAATATTATAATTCTCCAAATTTTACTAATTGATTCTAACATTGTGCCATAAGAAAACTTGTTCAGCACATAAAAATACATTATTCCGGCATATTTAATTTTATATTTCTTGAAAATTTAAGAGAAGATGCTTAATTTTGGATTTTTTGATCAAAAAATCCAAAATTAAGCATCTTCTCTTAAATTTTCAAGAAATATAAAATTAAATATGCCAGAATAATGTATTTTTATGTGCTGAACAAGTTTTCTTAGGGCACAATGTTAGAATCAATTAGTAAAATTTGGAGAATCATAAAATTTTTTAGTATTTTTATTAATAAAATTATATAAAATATTATAATTCTCCAAATTTTACTAATTGATTCTAATATTGTGCCATAAGAAAACTTGTTCAGCACATAAAAATACATTATTCCGGCATATTTACTTTTATATTTCTTGAAAATTTAAGAGAAGATGCTTAATTTTGGATTTTTTGATCAAAAAATCCAAAATTAAGCATCTTCTCTTAAATTTTCAAGAAATATAAAATTAAATATGCCAGAATAATGTATTTTTATGTGCTGAACAAGTTTTCTTAGGGCACAATGTTAGAATCAATTAGTAAAATTTGGAGAATCATAAAATTTTTTAGTATTTTTATTAATAAAATTATATAAAATATTATAATTCTCCAAATTTTACTAATTGATTCTAATATTGTGCCATAAGAAAACTTGTTCAGCACATAAAAATACATTATTCCGGCATATTTACTTTTATATTTCTTGAAAATTTAAGAGAAGATGCTTAATTTTGGATTTTTTGATCAAAAAATCCAAAATTAAGCATCTTCTCTTAAATTTTCAAGAAATATAAAATTAAATATGCCAGAATAATGTATTTTTATGTGCTGAACAAGTTTTCTTATGGCACAATGTTAGAATCAATTAGTAAAATTTGGAGAATTATAATATTTTATATAATTTTATTAATAAAAATACTAAAAAATTCTATGATTCTCCAAATTTTACTAATTGATTCTAACTTTATGCTCTAAGAAAATTTGTTTAGCTCTCAAAAATATATATATTATTTTGATTTATAAAAATAGATGTGATAATTTGTTTTTAGCAAATTACTAAAAATTATATATAATAATTGAATTTTCAGCAAATTTATTTGATTTTAGGGGTAGAAAAAACCTCCAAATTCATGCAGATCATTTATGACCTATATTAGAGATGTCCGGGGTCCTATGTTAACAAACCTCCTTCTTGGTTTCATCCTTCTTTAATTCCTGCTTCTGAATGGCTAAAGTAAAATAACAATCTTATTAAAGAATACTATTCTAATTTAATAACAAAACTTGTACCTTTAGGGAAGTGCTGTTTATTACATAATTTCAAGAGGGTGGGAGGGGGGTTAGCAGTCTATTACGTCTATATAGGGTTCCAACATCAAATCTGATTAACCGTTCAACCGATTAGCCGAACCGAAAAAAAGCTAACCGGATTGCAATTTTTGACAAACCGGTTTAAATATGCCAACCGGTTAATATATGAAAAAACGGGTTATCCGATTCCTTTTATTAAAAACATTATACAGTACATACAGTACTGCAGTAGGGGAGCTAGTAGTGGGGGACTTTCATTTCTGATGATTTCTGGGATCGATGTTATGCTAGTATTTATACAGCATAGTACTGTAAAACCAGAATTTTTCAGGTCTAAGCAAACTTAAAAAAAAAATAACAATTGATACAACACTTTATTAACAAAAGAACTTCCTAGCAAGCGTCTCTTTGTTGAATTATGGTGAATCACGGTGAATCACGCCGAATCACGCAATAAAAGGTAGATATACTAAGAGTTAAAGTATTGTCTACCGTATAGCAGAAGATAATAAAAATAGATTGTATTGCTTAATCTATAAACTTTTAACATCATTTTTTTTGTTTTTTTTCTTTTGTTATCCAAATAATTAACTTGTTTATTTCATTTATAAATTTTATGTAGACTGTTTTAGTATTCTCTATAAAATGTTTGATTCATTTTATATATGCGATAGTATAGTTTTGTTAATTATAGATGAAGAATAAAAAATAAGAATAAAGGGCGTGTAACTTGTTATAAGAAACTTTTTTAATAAAGTTCTTGTGTTTTATAAGCTATAATTTAACCTGAGTGAATGGTTTTATTCATTTACAATGCAAGTTAGTTTGCTTTCGAAGTTACAAAAGAAATTGTAATATATTTAATGATTACACAACTGATTACAATCGGGTGACCCGTTTTTAATCGGATAATCAGTTTTAGTTTTGGTTAACTGGCTACCAACCGGTTTTCACCCGACGGTTCACGGTTGGAGATTTTCAATCCGATTTGGAACCCTACGTCTATATATTATATATAAAAATTATAATTGCTGCTAATTAGATCACAGAGGGGGAGGGGTATAACCTTCTAATAAAAATAAATTACGTAATAAACGGCACTTCCCTTACCTCTAGCAAGACAATTGCTTTCTGCTGATTCTTCGTTTAACATGTATTAAAGCCAGCTTCCTAATGAAATACTGCACTCTCCTGACTTGGTTGTTCCGAATATTTTTTTTCTACGTGAAATTCATGATCAAGATGCCCATAACTCCTGTTTAATTGCTGCTTCTTTACCTACTAACAATAATGTTACTCTTCCAATTCTTTTTAACAACCCCAATCTAGATGCACTAATTTTTCCTGACCTTTTTCCTAATGGTAGAGGTCATTACAAAGACATAAAGAACCGACTAGACCTTCAACCCTCTATTGACTCCTATGGAAAATATATAAAATTAAGGATGCTATGCCAGACCCATGTTTTCACTTATACTAGTACTGGTTTCACTGGTCTTATTTAACTCTGGAAAAAAATGTCACTTCCAGAACCAACATTGCCTACTCTCTACTCGATCAATTAATCGAGAATACCAACCTACAAGAGCTGATCTAATCGCTACAAGCTTCTATAATAATCAGCCCCATTATTAATGAAACAAAGACTACAATGATACCTTCTTATCTTAGAACCACTGCTCCCTTTTTTAAAAAAAACAACATCAGGTTAATACCATGATACATGCTTATGGTCTCCCTCAAATATTCTATACAACAACAATGGCTAAAGACAAATGGCCCCATCTACAAACAATCCTACTATCAACTGATAATCAAGACCCTTACCTTCTAATCGTCCTCTTTATGTTTATATATTCTACCATAACTATCTAAATAATATAAGAAACAAATTATGGAAAAACCCTAAATTAGTAGGCTGGGTCAAATAGGAACATTTTTTTGAATGTGACGAGTTTCAAAACAGGGGCACGATACATATACATGGCTTTGCCTATACTGAAAAAAAATTCTATATCTAATCTTTTTAAATACAATTCGTGCTGATATCCCGGATCCCGACCTTGAACCCGACCTATATCAGTTAGTTATATCTTTTCAGATCATCACTGTGACCTCAGGTGCCAGCCAATGGGTTATATGGATGAACAATGTTCCAAAGGTTTTCCTCAACCTTTCTTTAATTATACATACTGCTCACCGAATAGCCTCTATTTTATTTATTGTTATACCAAAAAGGCTGACCGAATGGTCATTCTTTATCATCCTGAAACCCTAATTATATGGAAAGGGCATATTAATTTTTAGTATATAACTTCTAATAGCTTTGCCAAATACATAACTAAATACGTAACAAAAGCTGAACATTCTGAGCTTTTTGATATAGACAAGCAAGATGATTATAGAAAACATATCATGGCTTGCTGACTAGGTGCTTATAACTTATAATCCTTCTCCTTTGACTAGATGTTCTGTTTCCGTTACATACCTTCCTTCTGCCACCTCTGAACTTAGACCAAGATCAGTCAAACCTATTCATTTACTCAATTTTTGAATAATACAGGTGATGATAATACTGAAGAAGACCCCCTTACTGGGACGATGCTATTGACAAATACTTCGACAGTCCCTGTACTGAACTCTTTAATTCTATTACCTACTTTGACTATTTTCGCTATTATACTATTGGATCTAAACAACCAAATCATTGCTCCGTGCTTATGACTGCAAAAACAGACTCATTGTTCAGTGAAAAACTCCCATTCTTTTAAGATTTTCTTCCTATAGAATAGAGGATGGTAAACACTTTTTTTTCAACATCTTATATTCAAATTTTCTGCAAGATCAGAACAAGAACTACTTGCTGGATTTAATACATATAAAGGCCGGTTTGAAGCCGCCTTTTCTCTAAGATTTGATAGAAAACAGAAGCTCAAAGAAACAGTTTTCTATATCAAAAGACTTACATACAGTCAGACCTCTCTATAGTCACACCCCATATAGTCACATCTCTATTTAAGTACCCGATTTTGTGTGACAGACTCAAACATAATAAAAAAACCTCATTATAGTCACAAATCGCTTATAATCACTATTACTATGAAATTTTGATTTTTTAACAATTTTATTAATAAAAAACCCTCATTATAGTCACCAATTTTTAACTAAATATGGATTATATAATCTGATTGGCCAATCTTTATATTCATTATATTTAAAATTATCTATTAATTGATAATCCGCCTGTTAACTAGAGAGTGATCTTATAGGCGAAATGTAGAGTGCTTCCATCTAAAATTTTTTTCCTTACTAAGTTAACGATACATGTTCACTAATTGAAAGTTGTAGAGCTCGTCAAGACGCATCTAATAGTGGTTAGGCCATCCAAATTGGCCTAGTGGATGGCGAGTTATCGTCAAAAAACGATTGGCCGACTATATAAAAATCCGTGACGGAGATTACATAAAATCACTATAGGCGAAATGTGGAGTGCTTCCATCTAAAACTTTTTTTCTTACTAAGTTAACGATACATACCACCTAATTGAAAGTTGTAGAGCTTGTTGAGACGCATCTAACGGTGGTTAGATCATTCAAATCAACGCAGTAGATGGTGAGATATCATTGAAAAACGATTGGCTGACTATATAAAATCTCTTATATAAACAAATATTGTTTATATAGAGATTTTATATAGTCAGCCAATCGTTTTTCGACGATATCTCGCCATCCACTGGGCCGATTTGAATGATCTAACCACCATTAGATGCGTCTCGACGAGCTCTACAACTTTCAATTAGTGGGCATGTATCATTAACTTAGTAAGAAAAAAGGTTTTAGATAGAAGCACGCCACATTTCGCCTATAGATGACTATAAAGAGGTATTTTATTTATAGTCACACCTCTTTACAATCACCAAAATAGGGTGCAACGGACTTGGTGATTATAGAGAGGGACAACTGTATCATAATTGTATACCTCAATATTAACTTCCTTATTACAAGATTTAAAAAATCGTAACTTATCTGATTTAATGTTTGACCAATTCCTTTCTCTACAAAAACATCGCCCCAACCTTACCTTCTGTTTATTTCTAACTCTAGACAGTGAACAATACAAAATATATTCTACTATATGCAATATTTGGGGTCCCTCCTCTGCTGGAAAATACTCTTACTTCTTCCTTACAGGTTCTGCTGGAACATGCAAAAGTTTTTATTACTTTAACTACTTTTTTTTTACAAACAAAAAACATATATTATCTCCTACTTGGCTCTACTAGCGTAGCTGCTTATAATATTAGGGCAGTGTCATTAATCACCTGATTATTTTTTATCAGAGGCCTACCCCCCCTCCCTCTTCCTTAATATATAAATAGTCAGGTTCTTATATATAATTTCAACTTTTTTTACCCCCCTCCCCCTCTAAAAAATCACCTGATTTTTGTTACTCCCCTTAGTGGCAAAACATTACATTCTGCATTGAAAATTCATTTTTATGATGGCCATTATGAAACCTTAATTCATTTTAATCCTGATGATGAAACCGATTTAAAAAAATTAAATTTATAATAATAAAAGAAATATCGATAATAGACGATGACCTTTTTATCTTTACCAGTGATATATTTGCGAGAATCCACAATAACAATTTTATATTTAATGGAATACCTATTCTGGTAGTCGGTGACCTAGCTCAATTACCTCCTGTTAAACCAAAATATGTATTTGAATTCCCCGCTTGGGCTTCTTTTTTTTCTCATTCTAAGTATTTCACAGAGACAACGTGATGATCTTGATTTTTATAACATCCTCCAAGAAATTAGAATCGGAAAACCATTAGACACATCCATTAACATCTTACAATCAAAAGCTAATACTGACAATAATTCTTCTTATTTTTATACTACTACGCATATTGTAGGCACATGACAAGAAGCACAGAACATTAACAAGCTCCTTTGTACCTACCTCCCTTTTGATGAAAACTCCTCTGAACCATTACTCTTTTTGTCTAATGACACTATAGACTTTGAACTTCTTGATCACAATCACTCTTTTTTCCAATTCAAATATCTAACTAACTTACCATCTTCCATACACATCCAAGAAGAAGCTCGTGTCATGTTTCTAAATAACAAACTATTCTATAATAACATATGCAATAGCTCCATAGGAATCGTAACAAAGCTCATTGACAATAATAATGTTGAAGTAACTTTCCCTACATTCTCCAATATTACTAAGGTAATTGTTCAAAAAGAGACCTTCTACTTTTATATTGATGGAAAAAGAGCTTCACAAAAACAATTTCCTTTTCAAAACACATTTGCTCTCACCACTTACAAAGTGCAAGGATTAACTTTACCTCACGTAACCACAAGCATTGATGAAACTATATTTGCTGAAGATCAAGCCTATGTTGCAATGAGTCGTACCACTTCCTGGAATAATCTTAACTTGATAAACTTTAATATTAAATACTTGAAACCTCCGAAAGCTGTACTAAGAGAATATGAAAGGTTATACTTAATACACACAAACGGACTCAAACCTTTACCATAACTATCCTTTTAATCTTCCACGAAACCCTTAATAACCTTAGTAACATATAAACTTACAATAATATCTTATAACATAAATTCATAAGAGAATGGGAATTCTTTGATATGTAACCTTATGACCTTATGATGCATCCGCCTTTTATTTTATATGACTTATATATAAAAAGCTCGTGTAATATTTTATATGCATGTTTATATCATTAAATTTTCGTACAATTCAATTTTTGTGTAACAATATCTCTTTTAATCTTGCCTATTCTTTTGTCTTAACATATATAAAACTATAAGATTAGTGATGTGAATTCTACCAATTTGGCATATTCCTACCGGTATCTACCGGTAGGTGGTAGCTACCGGTAGCTACCACTACCGGTAGATCTACTAGTCACATGATAATAAAATTTATTTGACAGATCATATACTTTTCGATATTTATAATGCATTATATAATTTTAAAATTTTATTCTATATTTTATTGGTATCTACCCTGCATATAATTTACTTAACAGTATCTACCGTTATTTAACGGTAAATACCAGTGGTAGATTCCTACTGGTAGCTACCAACTCACATCACTATATAAGATATGTATATGTATACCGGTAATCAAATTTATCTTATTTCTCTTTACCATAAGCTGCCTTAATCAATATTTATAAAATCAACTTCATCTTTCCCTAATTTTGATTCACTAATATTCCTATTCTAGACCTCTATATTCAATTATTCCCACTTCCTCCTCCTATCCTAAATTCTTTACAAATTCCTTTGAATTTTTTCCACCCAAACCCTTAATCCATAAATTACTATCGATACCGTTTATCTTATTTATTCATTTATATTTCACCGTTTAAACATTAAACATAATAAACAATAACCAAAACTACATATCTCATTCAAAATGCTACATACTAAATCAAATTAATATTTATATTTAAATTAAAAATAAATATTAATTCACTTAATCTATCAAATTTAATTTTTAATATATATATCACATTTATGAATAAAAATTAACCCTTATCCACCTTTTAATACAATCAATTTACC
This sequence comes from Gigaspora rosea, assembly GCA_003550325.1. Classification (NCBI taxonomy): domain Eukaryota; kingdom Fungi; phylum Glomeromycota; class Glomeromycetes; order Diversisporales; family Gigasporaceae; genus Gigaspora; species Gigaspora rosea. The sequence continues at coordinate 14,956 of QKWP01002763.1, read as the reverse complement.
AATACATTTATTGTTACAGCTGATGCTGAAATTTTAACCTACTTTGATATGAAATTTAAAATTTTTTTTGTACAGTACCGGACAGCATAAGACATCCAATCTATACATATAGGCGCCAATTTTGGGTACTTATATAATCAATTCTGATTGGCTAATTTTTGTGCAATCAATTTTGATTGGCTAAAAACCTATATATGTTTTCTTTTTTTCTATATTAAACGCCAATTTTTTGAACTCATATAAACTTTAATACCTTATAACTTCNAGTGAATTTATAGACTCAAAAATTTCTTACTATACAATTTTAAGATATAACACTAAAGTTTAAAATTATAATAACTAAAGATTTGTTAAGTAATTTTCTTATAAAAATTATTAATATAGTGAGTTTAGCTCTCTAAAATTTATAATATTATATGTTGCAGCTGATGCTGAAAACGGCTGATGCTGAAATTTTGACCTACTTTGATATGAAATTTTAAAATTTTTTTGTGGTGATTTTTTGTTTTTGTCTTATAGGGTTAGGGTGAGGTTTGGGAGTAGATTTGATATTTAAAGAGTATTTGTGGATTTTAGCAGGGCTTATAGTTTCAAATCGAGATCCCAAATTTCAGCATCAGCCGTTTTCAGCATCAGCTGCGACATTTATTATTCCTAATAACCGTAACAGGACCCAGAAATATACATAGATAGGTCAGGTTAATTATAGGGTTACTAAAAAAAGAAAGATCTGTGAAAAAAACTTCAAAAATAAGCAAAAAAATTACTATATAGAAAAGATTTGCATAAAAAATCTCAAAAATAAGCAAACTCATACCTGACCTATCTATGTATATTTTGGGGTTCTACCGTAACTCAATAACTTAATTATAATCAAAACAATCCCTCACTATACTAACACTTTCCCTTTTCTTCCCTCGTATCAAACTTACAAATAACTAACCCACTCTCCAATTCCCTCAGTCACTTATATAATCATTATACAATTACTTATTCGAAAAATTAAATATATAATACCGACTCTATACACATGTAAAATAATACTGCTTAATCCTCAATCATTTAAATTAACAACCTAATTTATTCACAACTGTTCCGAATTACCCAAATTTCTACTACTACTGATAACCTATCTTCACAACCTTACTTTTTTCCCTTTTATGAAACCTTACAACTTCTTACATCATTTTTCCGTCGCTTAATCTATTACCCCTGACTAATAATTTACTCATCGCATCTGCATCCTGTTTGACTTAAACCCTGTTGTATACGCATGCTAGGACCCTAAAATATACATAAATAGGTCAGGTATAAGTTTGCTTATTTTTGAGTTTTTTATACAGATCTTTTCTACTTATAGTGATTTTTTTGCTTATTTTTGAAGTATTTCTGCAGATCTTTCTTTTTTAGTAACCCTATAATTAACCTAACCTATATGTATATTTCGGGGTCCTCGCATGCTAATTCAAAAGTTTGGAATATCGCAAATTTTCTAGCCTAAAAAAACTTGATTTTACATAGTATAACAAGCACTTCAATCTCATGTGTGTATGCGAAATAAAAACCTTGAGATCATAATATGCGATTTGATCTACATATCATAATGTGATCTGATCTACAATAAACGATTGTAGTAAAACTATATTGCATCAGAATAAACAATGTTGTTCCCTTTATTACCATGTAATAAATATTATTTGTTCTTGCGCTTCTATCAATTTACAATTATGTCTTTTTGAAAAGGAAAAAGATGTTATTCTTTTCAGACAGGAAAGCATCTTGTCTACCTCAAAAAAATTTTTTAGAAATTGTTGCTATATTACTATGATACTGTTATTACATAATTTAGAATTCTAAGAATCTATCAAAGAAATGTTATCCAGCCTGAATGAAAAATTCGGCACTAATCAAATGAACTTATTACAGTCGCACCCCCTAAGTGCACGCTCCCTAAGCGCAAACCCTCTCTATATGCAAACCATAGCTCGGTCCCGAGCTCGGGACTTAGTCACCTTCGATATTCTGCATATGCACAAAATTCTGGGATACCAAACATAATATGTATTCCCTATAAATGCATGCATGTGACCAATCTTAAAAACTGACCAATCATAACACATATTATAGCTTGCTTGAAATTCCCACGATTATTACCCACAATTAATTTTTTCTTATATATATATATTTTTTTTTTAATCTTAAGACCCAGCGCTCTTCTCTGTAACCCTCCTTTTGAGCAACCTCCACTTAAACCCAACTCTAATAAACCAACCGGCTTGTCTTACGCTGCCCAGAAGACCTTCGTCGTCAGAGCTTTGGCCACTCGGAGATGTTACTGTAATGAAGGCTTTATTCGGCTTGCCTTTCGCCGCCCAAATGTGGGTCCGCACCGCATTATTTAACTTCTTGCAGAACCAGCCGAGCCACCTCAGTCCTGTTTTCTGTGGGTACGTATATATTACACGGAAACATCGCCATCAAGTTCGTGCCTCATTGGACTGACCTTACATCTTGTATGACTTCGGTTATTCCTAATCGGGTTCTGACTATCAAATTCAATATACCGCAAGGCGGTATTGAACCGGCAACCTTCGATTGGGGACCTGAGAGCATAACCGCTATGCTATCGACCCGCAGGTCTAATTTTTTCTTATATTAAAACCGGTTTTAACTGATTTAACATAAGAAAAATCAATTTCACTAAATTGAACTTGATCGCTAGCGTCACCTTCCCAGAGTAAACTTTTTGAAATTTTAATATGCGCATATCTGATACGTACGTGCAGTATTATACGTATTAAATGCACACTAAATAGGTTTAAATTATTTGCATGATACAGTATTCGCATTAATTTAGTACGTGAATATAACAGATAAAAATCATTTAACATATTAAATTAAGTAATTAAAATAAGCTATTCAAATTCATGTTTATTTATGATTTCATTATTTAATTTCTTTTTATTCGCATTAATTAGTGTATGAGTATAACAGATAAAGATCATTTATGTATTAAACTAAGTAATTCAAATAAGCTATTCAAGTTTATGTTTATTTACTATTTAATTTTTTTTATTCGCATTAATTTAGAAAGTAAGTATAAAGATCATTTACGTATTAAACTAAGTAATTAAAATTCAAGTTCGTGTTTATTTACTATTTAAATTCGCAATAATTTAGTGGGTGAGTATAAAGATCATTTACATATTAAACTAAGTAATTAAAATTCAAGTTCATGTTTATTTACTATTTAATTTTTTTTTATTCGCATTAATTTAGTCGGTGATATAAAGATTAAACTAAATAATTAAATTCAAGTTCATGTTTATTTACTATTAATTTCTTTTTATTTGCATTAATTTAGTTTGTTAGTATAAAGATTATTTATGTATTAAACTAAGTAAGTAAAATAAGCTATTCAAGATGTTTATTTACTATTTAATTTTTTTTACTGTATAAACTTTTTTTTTATATTAACTTGGATTTTTATTACAGTATATGAATTATTAATTTTATAAATTCATATTCTCTAAATGCATATTTATATCCGATTTCTAAGGCATGCATTTAGAGAGGGTAATTCTATAAATGCATACCCTCTCTAAGTGCATAATTATATCTGGTCCTGAGAGCATGCACTTAGGGGGTGCAACTGTATTAAGATAATAAAGAACCTCAATTTTCACTCAATCGAATTCCTTCTTTATATTGTTATTACAGTCGGACCTCCATAAATGCAACCTTCATAAATGCAATACCTCTCTAAATGCACGGTTTTTTTATTCCGTAAAATGTTATTAGTACTAAATGCATGTTCTATATTCTGTAAATGTATGTTCTCTTGAATAACATTTTATATTATACTAACCTCCCTAAATGCATGTAGCCAATCAAATTTTAGTATTTAAGATAGGTTATACAGTTTTGGTAAAAGTTACACAAACTTGATCAAATTTTTAAAGCTGCAATTTAATTGGCTTACTCTAAATGCAAACCTCCCTAAATGCACATTGTAGGCTTGTCCCTCAAGTTGCATTTATGGAGGATTGACTGTACGTAATTTAGAATTCTAAAAATCTATCTGAGAAATGTTATCCAGGCTAAATGAAAAATTCATCAACTAATCAGATGAACTTATTATTAAGATAATAAAGAACCTTAATTTTTGCTCAATCGAATTCCTTCTTTAAGAAACTATTGATCTCTCATTGATATCGATTACAGAGAATGATAATGATAATACTAACCGATTTGCTATTGTGTTGTTTGATCAATAATAATATCTAGAAAAAGAAAATCAGTTAATAATAAAATAAAAAAAAATTGCAAAATGAGAATCAATTAAGAAAATTCTTAAGCTTCGTCTCATATAAACCACTTAATGTATTTTTTTTAATAGCCTTTTTTATTCTATATGCATTTGCATTCGAAATTTTGTTGTGTTGGAAAGATATAATTCTATACGTATTTGTATTCGATATTTTTGCTGTATTGAAAAGATATAAAATACCATCAATAAAAAAATAAAACAACAAAATCTTTCTTTTCGTGTAGATTGATTTTTTTTAAAAAAAAAAAAAAACATAAAATATCTAATAATAAAAATTATATCTTTAACTTCTTAATAAATCGCATCATGTCTTCTGTATTTATCACCTTTTGCTTTATTAAGACAGTTAGTAAAAATAGTAAATTCTTAAATGTAACTGCGGTATATCATGTTAGTGATGATAAGGATGAGTTTAGGGAACTCAACTATAAAGGTTTTACCAGAAATTCTGAAACCTTAATAGTTGATTTCGAAGAAATTCTATCGTGCTTATGATAGAAAGATATGTATACCACCGAAATGCTGAATATGTAAGTCTGCTCATTTTCACTATTTTCTTACTTCACAGTTGGTAAAATTTATTGTGGTTCTTTTTTTAGCTTAGTCTCATCCAAACTGTTCCACTTTCGTCACCTCAAACCGATTCTGATTGCGTGCCAGAAGACTTTCCTTATACATTTCCTCTCCTGATTTATTCTGCTCCCGCTGTCACTAACTCTTACAAACTTAATGACGCTATAGGAAGGCAAAGTTTTATGCTGTCCAAAAAACTATACAATCCTGTGACTGGGCAAAAAGGCATTGAATCTAACGTGATCATGTCTTATACTAATGCGAATGGTCGTTACAATTCGCTAAAAGAAAGCTTAAAAAAAGTGTTATATCCGCTATTAGAAAATTGAAAATTAATATGAATAGTAAAATCTCTCATATAATCTCCTCGGAAATCGAGTGGAGCTATGCCGTGAGTGAATTGAGTTCATTGATCCAACTTTCTCCTAAAAAGGCGAAGTCTAAAGAATTGAATAACCAACTCAATATAATTGAAAACCAACACATTTTCCAAACCTCTAACAAAAAAAAGAAAATTTAGTCTTTTTTCTTCCCCCTCAAAGCCTTCATCTAACAAATTTTCAGCCACGGATCTTAAGGACCTTGCAAACCAAATTAGAAGCAAAGACCCGAACTTCAAAAACCTTCTAGCGAATTTTCTAATAAAAATTAAATTTTTTTTTTTTTTTTTTCCTTCTAGCGAATTTTCTAATAAAAATTAAATAAATTCAATCTCTTTGTTGTACATATTTTTCTTTGTGATTTAATATTTGTCAATATATAATTAAAATCAAAATGCTTTAATAAATACTTACTTTGCCTCCAATACCTTATGCAAAATTCCACCTTCAATATGCTATTTAATTGCTGCATAATCTTAACTTTATAAACTGCTTGCTGTCCATTTGTTTGTTGTGCTTTTTGATAAACAACTAGCACCGCTATTTAATAATTATGTTGTACTATACTAAGTGATTTATTTAATTATATTAAACTTAAAATCGTATTATAAAAAAAAAGTGTGTTGCTTTATCTTCTAATAATAAAAAAGTAAATCCTTTACTGATTTAACTTCAAGCACATTGTGACAATATTTAATTGGTAGTTTGAACCTTAAAATAAAAATTATCTCTTTATGCACTATCATGTTTTAAAATGTTTTCTGTGTAAATCTTATTTATACATTTTCAAATTCAAAAAAAAGAATTCTAACCAGTTGATTTTATTATAAATAAACTCATTATCCTATTTCTACCTTTACCTTTTTACTTTTCTTTCAAAACCTACATATCTTTATTTTTATAAAAAAATTACCAAATATTATGCCTAATTACAATATTATTACTTTTCCTCTCATTATCTTTGATTCGGATGACTCAAGACACAGATTTATTCTACTCGTATCTTTTAAGATCTGAAATAAATCAGAATTTATCAAATGCTCTGGCTCCTAACAACAACTGTTCATTACCAAATCTTAATTTACCTTTAAACGATGAGATTATTCCTCTCTCTCAACGAGTAGACCTTTAACGTCTTCTGATATATTTCCAAACTAATATTTTAACTGATTACCCTTCTATTCCGTGCGCCTACTGTTCAATGCTTATGATGAAATCTTCTACTCAATGGATTTTTTATGATCAAACGGAAGATTATCCTTTGTCTTTTATTTTTGATATTGCCTTGTATACTTGTGTAAATAATCGAAACTTGACCCAAGTTGCAGTTTGTAGTGGATATAAAAAACAATTCACTAGATGATATCCACCTATAATAATACCCATACCTTCTGAGATTTGTAATGTCCTAATGCAATATAGAAAATATCTCTCTCCGGTTCATATGAATTGCTCATTAGGTCGCTCACCTGGGACAAATCATTATACCAATTATCATCATCTTGAAGGGTCAATAGGAATTACTCATAATTACAGATCTTTGCAAATATACTCTGGTTCTATTGGTGCATACCTGAACGCCAATGAGCCAATATTATAGTTTCATCCCTCTTTAATTCCGGCCTCTGAATAGTTAAAACAAAATAATATCCTAATTAAAAAGTATCATTTAAATTTAATATCCACTCCTCCAACCCCAACTTCTTCTGTTCTCATTCCTTTACCTCTAGCAAGACAATTGATTGATGATCACTTTTTTCATAACCTCTATTGTACCAACCTTCCTGATAAAACTTTGCGCTCTTCTGATTTGGTAGTTCCAAACCATCCGTTTTCTCGTGAAATTTACAATCAAGATGCTCATCATACTCGTTTGATTGCTGCTTAGTTACCGAATAATAACAATACAAACCTTTCTATTCTTTTTAGCAATCCTGATCTGGAAGCTCTCATTTTTTCTAACTTGTTCCCAATGGTAAAGGTCATTATGAAGATATCAAAAGGCGTCTAAACCTTCAACCTTCCATTGATTCCTATAGAAAATACATAAAATTAAGAATGTTATGCCCAGACCTCTGCTTTCACTTACACTGGTATTGGCCACATTAGTCTTATCTTACCCTAAAAAAAAATGTAACTTTCAAAACCAGTACCGTTTACTTTCTACTCGTTCGGTTAATTGCCAATGCTACCCGACAAGAGCAGATCTAATTGCTGAAAGTTCCTACAATAATTGCCCTATTATCAATAAATCAAAGACTATCACGATTCCTTCTTATCTCAGAATAGCTGCCCCCTTCTTTAAAAAAAACAGTACCAGGTATTAATATAGACCAAGACTTAGTTAATTATTATTTTATCTATCTTTCTTTGATTGTTTATCCAACTTATCAGTTAGGGGAGTAACAAAAATCAGGTGATTTTTTAGGGGGGGAGGGGGTAAAAAAAGTTGAAACTATATATAAGAACCTGACTATTTATATATTAAGAAAGAGGGAGGGGGGTAGGCCTCTGATAAAAAATAATCAGGTGATTAATGACACTGCCCTTACTTTGTTAAGTATCAATCCGTTATCCTATTACTTGCATTTATGTTACATTATATCTAAGTAAAATTTTTGTAACTCTTTGTTAACATATTATCCCTTAAACCGTAAATTTTAGCATACAAATATAGGCGCTAAAATTTTAAATCTTTAGTATCTGATCTAATTTTGTTAAAATTTAATATATTTAAAAAAAATTTTATAAAATAATATTTGAAAATAAGAATTATAAAATAGTATTGTTTATTTTTAGTTTATATGAAAAAAAGCAAACTTGTCTATATACTAAAAATCTTACAAATTTGAAAAAAAAATTTAAAAAAATAAAATTTGTCTTTACTCTTTGACAAACTTTTTATATTTTAATATTTGGCCTTATAATATTAATAGAAGTTTATAAAATTGGTTATAAAAAACAATTTTAATTAGTAAAATTTTTAAATTATATAAATAAAACAACAACTTTAATTAGTAGCAAACCTCTTTTTTATAGACAAAAATATATAAAAATTTAGAAATTTTTAAAAAAATTTCATAGTAAAATTTTAGAATTGGTTAAATTTAATATTAAATATTTTTAATAATATTAAATTTAAATTATAAATTTTATAAAATATTAATGAAATATAATTTAAATTTTTATTTTAGCTTAGAAATAGGGGGGTCCAAGCATAATAAAATTTTGAGCAATTATAAAAAAAAAATTTTAGTATACAAATATAGGCGCTTTACGGTTTAAAGGATAATATCTTAAATTTGATCATTTATCAAACTTTCTTAGCTTTTCCTATCTTATTAGGTTGTATTAGATTGTATTGATAGCCTACAAACCATCTATTAAATTGGCCACTTAATAAATTTATAAGTTATTAGCTTATAATAATTTACTTATCACAATTTTTTTAAAACTTCTACTGATTAACCTTTCTTATATTCTCCTCTTCGATTCGAATTCCAGGTTAATACTATGATACGTGCATATGGCCTACCCCAGATTTTTTACACAATGACGATGGCTGAACATGAATGGTCACACTTGCATATGATTTTATTTACTACTGATAATCAAAATCCTCTACTTTCCAATCGTCTTTTACACGTGTATATGTTTTACCGAAACTACCTAAACAATATCCGGAATAAGTTATGAAAAAACTCGAAACTAGTGGGTTAGAGAAAATGGGAACACTTTTTTGAGCAGGATGGATTTCAAAATATAGGCACAATTTATACAAATAGTTTTGCTTATACTGAAAAAAAACTCCTAACCTAATTTCTTTAAATACAATTCATGCTGATATTTCTGATCCTAGTTTAGAGCCAGACCTATACCGATTGGTTACACTAGTGAGGTCACCAAAATTGATTTTTGAAAAAGGCCTATTTCGTCTTCGTTAGAGAAAATTAAAATTTTTATAAGGAGCAAATAAAATTTATATAGATATGTTCCTTGTAATTTCATCTATTCAAAAAAAGTATCAAATAATTTCGTCTTTTAAGTAAAATAGATCAAAAACAATTTCATCTTCAAATTTTAATTTCGGGTTTTAGAACCTGAAATGCTTTAGTTCTCATGTATAGTTACAACCTTTAAAATCCACCATTGTAATCACAGATATAAACCACAAGGCCATGCTGAAGATCAATACTCTAAAGGCTTTCTCTAACACCTTTCGGAACATATTTATTGTATGTCAAACAATCTTCGTTTTATTTATTGCTGCACTAAAGAAGAAGATAGAATAGTTGTCCCTTACTATTCTGAAACTTTACTTATATAGAGAGGTCATATAAATTTTTAGTATATAACATCTAATAGATTCGCCAAGTACATGACCAAATACGTAACGAAACTAGAACCTTCCGAGCTCTTTGACGTTAATGAACAAGATGACTATAGAAAGCATATTTTAGCACGATGATTAGGTGCTATGGAACTGATGGTCCTCTTACTCCAATATCCTTTAACCAGATATTTCATCTCCGTACTCTACCTTCCTTCTACTCTATCTGAACTTAGGCCAAGATCTGTCATACCTGTTCACTTGCTGACCCGCCTAAGTGATACTGGTGATGATAATGTTTTTTTTTTTTAAATGTTAAAGGTGAGACCTTGCTTTTAAGATGATAATGTTAATAATGTTGACAAGTCTTTTTATTTATACACTAAATACCTCAATATTTATACTTCAATTTTCTCTATCTTATTAAAGTTATTTCACAGATTAGTATGGTATAGGTGAGCAAATCCATATAGTATATACTGATCTGGTGTAATATATATTAGGGTTAGGGTTAGGGTTAGGAATTGTAGCTGATTGGTATGGTATAGATTTAAAAATTTGGCCTATGCTATACAGATCTGCTCACCTATCCTATACTGATCTGCTATAATCTCCTTATTAATTGTGCTCCAATTACTCTATACTGAAATACTTCGTATTAACTGATTGAATTATGCTTTTTTTATTTTTTTAATATACTTTAATTAAATAATCATATATCTCTTTTGTTATAAATTGTACCTCTTAATATATATAATACTAAAAATATTACATATTACAATTCATCTTCGTTAGAAAAAATCATAAATCATGAAAACCTTTACCAGAACCATTTGCTCATATAAATTATTAAAGATTAATATCCAAACCTCAAAACAATAATGCATCTAAGAATAACACAGTCCCTATATTTAAAATTATTATCAAAATAATTTCACTTCAATATTTGCTGCTTATGTAACTTATCTCACTTGTAAATCCTTCTTATCTTTTTCATCTTACTACTGTATTTCCAGTTTCTAATGAAATCCTTTCTTATTGGGATGATACCATCAACAAGTATTTTGACCGTCCGAACTATGAAATTTTCAATACTATTACTTATCCTGACTACTTTCGACAATACAAGATCGGATCTAGACAGCCTGCTCGAAATTCCCATCTTTTTCATACAAAAGACCTTAAAAACAGAATAGTTGTGCAGAGAAAATCGCCTATCCTTTTGAGATTCACCTCATACAAGATAAAAGACAGTGAACCCTTCTATTTTCAGCACCTTTTTTCAAATTCTCTGCTAGATCTAAACAAGAACTACTAGCTGGATTCAGTACATACAGGGATCGATTTGCTACAGTTTTCCCCATTCGATTCCATCAAGAAATTGAAGCACAAAGAAATAGCCACCTGTATCAAAAAACTTCTTTATCTGACTCTTATATCACCATATTGACTACTCTATTACAAGACCTAAAAAATGATAATCTTTCCAATTTAATTTTAAATCAATCAATTCTTTTATTAGAAAAACATTGTCCTCACCTTACCTCTTGTTCTTCTCTATCTTTTAGATATGGAGCAATATAAAGTATACTCTACCCTTTGCAATATATGGGGCCTACCTCTACTGGAAATATCCTTATTTTTTTTCTTACAGGCTCAGCTAGAACAGGAAAAAGTTTTTTACTATACTAAATACTTTGCTATTTGCAATCAAAGGATTTAACCTACTTATTCATAGCCTCCACTGGTGTGGCAGCTTATAATATAGGCAGAAAATCTTGTACTCTGTACTAAAAATTTGATTTCTTGATGGTCACTATGAAACCTTGATTCATTTGAACCCTGAAAATGAATCTGATTTAAAAAAAGTAAATATTATAATCATAGAAGAAATCTCGATGGTTGATGGAGACCTTTTCACCTTCACTAGTAATACCTTTGCCAGAATCCACAACAATAACCTTGTATTTGGAGGTATATCTAATAATATTATCTAAAACTGATTAATCATTTAATTAACTAAAATTAACAACTAAACGATTAATAAGTTTATCTAATTATTAATAAATTAACCAACTGCTACATTAATTTATTAACTACTGATGAATTAACTATTTGATAAAATTAATTAATTAATTAACTGGTATCCGGTTAATTAACTGATTAATCAGTTAATCATTTCTTTATTTATTAACTTATCTTTTTTAATCTGACTTTCGTCAAATTACCTTCACTATTTTTATAAATTAAATCTTCTTAACCTGTTAAACAATTTGATCCGTTAATAAACAAAAATTACTTTATGATCAATTTTAAAAAGATTCTTACCTAGCTAACCAATTATATTCTCTTCTCATGTATTAAACACTAGGTATATCTACCTTGGTCATAGGTGATCTAGCCCAACTACCTCCTGTCAAATCAAAATACGTTTTTCAATCGTCTGCCTGGTTCCTTTTCTTTTCGCTTTTTCTATTTGTTCCGCAGAAGCAACAAGATGACCTAGAATTTTACAATATCCTTCAAGAAATTTGTGTTGATAGACTATTTGACACCTCTATCCGCTTGAAAGTTAATGCCAATAATAATCCCATGCAATTTTACGATACTACTCGTATTTTAAGAACACGCCATGAAGCGCAAAATATAAACAACCTATTATGCATGTACCTTCCTTTCGACTATGAAGACTTAAAACCTTTCCAGTCCTTAACTGAAGACACTATTGACTTTGAACTCCTAGAGCATAATCACCATTACTCCAAATTCAAACACCTGACAAACTTACTGAATTCAGTACATCTCCAATGTGTCATGTTTTTGAATAACAAATTATTCAATAATGATATATGCAATGGATCTATTGGAATTATAACAAAACTTGTTGGAATCGACAACATTGAAGTAACCTTCCTGACATTCACAAATATCACCAAAATCATGGTTCAAAAAGAAACTTCCTATTTCTACATTGATGGCAAAAGAGCATCGAGAAAACAATTTTCTCTTCAAAACGCTTTTGCCCTAACTACTCACAAAGTGCAAGGACTAACTCTCCTCACGTTACTACCAGCGTGGACACTTCAATATTTGCTGAGGGCCAAGCACACATCTCTATGAGCCAAGCTACCTCATGGCAAAATCTCAATCTACTACACTTCGATCTTAAATACTTAAAAATTCCAAAAGCTGCCCTCTGAGAATATGAAAGGTTATATGTCATGCATGCTAGAAGACTCAGACCTACACAATGATAAAGCTTTTTTAAATAAAACAGCTAATCCAGTTTTTAATTTTCGCAATAACATTACACTGCATAAGAGGCGTGTATTTTGAAAAGCTTTAAAGAGACCCAGACAAAAATATCTTTATAATAATATTATATCATACTACATATACTCTACATATATCACTATACTGCATTTTCCTTTTTTTCCAATTCACTAATAAACCATAACGATAATAAAACAATACGCAACTTACCATCACAATTTCAAAATTCCAATCTGACTTTTATGCATTTGATCCCTTATAGCCAATAACATATTAGATTATTTCAAAACTCAACCACCTAAAAATCATTTAAATGATGTTAATTAATACTCTGAAACCCTCTAACTTATTAAAATTTGATACCCACCCAATTAGAATCAACTGATATCTCAAATTCTCACTAATTTTATTTAATTAACCAAACTTAATGTGATATTTTTTACTTAGTAGCCACCCCTATCTATGTATGGTATAATCACTTTATCTAATTCTGATTGATTAATATAATATATAGACGTGATCACTACCTTTAACCATGTATTCATGGTAAAAATCACATGATAAATGGCATGCCCCTAACTTGACTTCTTGACTTATTTAAAATTCTTGAATTAAGCCCATTGCTTTTATCGTTTCAAATTCAATTCTACAAATACCTAACCGACCCGGCCATTTCAAATAAATATTATATATAAAAATTTAATGAAAATCTTAACCTCGGAATTCAAATCCTCTTTATAAACATAATCTGAAGCCTCCACTTATCTTAATCATTTCTATATTACCCTGCTGAATTTATCACAGATCCTTTCTATATAATACAGATCCGATACGCTCATACTTACCTAATCTCCCGAAAACTTCTCATACCACCTCTTAACTATACAAATCTATAACTTTGAACCCTATAACCCTTACTCTCCTCTCTATACAAACGATAATAATGAAGATATTCACTTTCTACAGTGTGGGAACCCTTAAATCAACAAGCGAAATTGCTAATTTTTAAAAAGTTATAAAAAAATAACTAGTATAGCTAGGACAATTTTTCTTTCTAGCAGTGTAGAGAAAGACTTTAAGAATAAAGCTATAGAATTAGTTTTTTAATTTATAAAGTTTAACTACTTTTATAAAGGTTTAAAGTTAATTATTTTTATTAATAAACGTAAAATTTGACTACTATTATTTTTGGTTAGAATTACCATAATGCCGGCCAGAATTAGCAGAATTATAAAAAAATTTTAAAAAAAATTTTTAAAAAATTTAAAAAATTTTTTTTTATACTACAGCCATCCCTCTCTATAATCACCAAGTCCGTCGCACCCTATTTTGGTGATTGTAAAGAGGTGTGACTATAAATAAAATACCTCATTATGGTCATCTATAGGCGAAATGTGGCGGTCTTCCATCTAAAACATTTTCTTACTAAGTTAACGATACGTGCCCACTAATTGAAAGTTGTAGAGCTCGTCGAGACGCATCTAACGGTGGTTAGAACATCCAAATCGGCCTAGTGGATGGTGAGTTATCGTCGAAAAATGATTGGCCGACTATATAAAATCTCTATAAGAGATTTTATATAGTCAGCCAATCGTTTTTTGATGCCATCTTACCATCCACTAGTCCGATTTGGATGTTCTAACCACCATTAGATGCGTCTCGACGAGCTCTACAACTTTCAATTAGTGGGCATGTATCGTTAACTTAGTAAAAAAAAAGTTTTAAATGGAAGCACTCCACATTTCGCCTATAGTGATTTTCAGATGTAATCTCCATTACGATTTTTATATAGTCGGCCAATCGTTTTCGATGATAACTCGCCATCTACTGGGCTGATTTGGATGATCTAACCACCGTTAGATGCGTCTCAACGAGCTCTACAACTTTCAATTAGTCGGTATGTATCATTAACTTAGTAAGAAAAAATGTTTTAGATGGAAGCACTCCACATTTCGCCTATAGGACCACTCTCCAGTTGACAGGCGGATTATCAATTAATAGATAATTTTAAATATACGTGAATATGAAAATTGGCCAATCAGATTATATAATCCATATTTAATTAAAAAT
>QKWP01002762.1:27347-41294 GCA_003550325.1 Gigaspora rosea | reverse complement strand
TTTATTATTTTTAAATTATTTTTAATATTTTTTTTCTATATTTATTTTTTTTTCTTTTTATTTATTTATTAAATATTTTTTAATTTATTTTTAAGCGGATCTTTTTTTTAATTTATTTTATCTACTTTAATTTTTTTATTATAATTACGGTTTAATGATAATCATGTTACACAAGATATGTTAAAAATTTTTTTTTATTAAATATTTAAATTTACTTTTATCCGTTATATAGTACTAATTAAATTTTTTTAAAAAATTGTTTCTTGTTAGACGAATATATTAAAAAACATCACCTAAATGATTTGATTTTTGGGTTCTTGTCAGAGCCGTTCACTTTCGTCGTTAGAGTCGTCCATTCCAGTGCTTGCTCTTCGTCGACGGTGTCATGCCTTTCTTTGCGCTTCTTCGTTTTTGACAATTATCTTGTAGTTTTTCGATGGTGGTGCTTTGGATTTTCGGGTAAGTATGCAGATTTCTTTCTAAACTTTTTCTTTTCGTATTTTGTTTATATTGTGTACGAAAGTTTCGTTTTAGGGATTACAGGGTTTTGTGGGGTTTTCGTCACTGGAGCTACCAATTTCGGTGCTTCGCCGTTGGAGTTGTCCTTTCTGGTGTTTTTTTTCTTTGTTGGTGTTTCTTTCATCGTCGGTATCGTCCAATCGGTGTACTTCCTTTTGTGGTGCTTTCTTCGTTGTTGGCGCTTCTTTTGTTCAGTCTGCTGGGTCTGTCATTGGTATTTCTGTTTCTTTCTTGATACGTCTTAGGCTTTGAATTTCGTTTTTTTTTTGTTTGGTTTTTTTTGGCATATCATTAACTTTTTCTTTGTACGGTGTCTCTACGGCGTTTGTACGGTGTCTTTACGGCGTTTGTGTAGTGTACAGTAGTATCTTTATGGCATTTATGCAGTGGTGTTTTTATGGTATTTATGTGGTGTTTGTGTGGTGTCTTTATAGTATTTGTGTGGTGTTTCTAAGGCGTTTTTTGGTATCTCTTGTAATATGTTTTGTATTTTTTTTTAATAAAACTATATTATTTTTTATTATTTTTGTAAAATTTATAATCGATTAATATTATGTATTTGTATAATAAATTAAATTATTATTAATAAAATATATGAATATTCAAATTTATTTTTTTATTTTAATATATGAAAAATTAGCTAGCATTTAATATTTAGGCGAGCATATAGTAATTTTTATTATTCATTTTTTTTGTTATTTTTTTTTATTTTTTACAATCTGCTCAGATTATTGAAGATTTGCACAGAAAATTAAAAAAAATTTCTTCAATGATTGATTGCTGGCAGGGTTGCAGATATTTAATAATTGAGTTTTTAAAAAATATGCGCAGATATGCACTATATTTATTTACCCGATGTATATGAAAAATTAGCTAGCATTTATTATTTAGATGAGTATATAGTAATTTATTATTTGCACTATATTTATTTACTCGATGCTAGATGTTATAATTTAGTTTTTAGCAAATTACTATAAAATTTATATGTAATAATCCAACTTTTAGCAAATTTACTTGATTTTAGGGGTAGCAAAAACGCCTAAATTCATGCAGATCAGTTATGACCTCTATGAGAGATGTCTGGGGTCCTCTAATACCTGATCTATCTATATATATTTTGAGGTCCTCACCTAATCTAGTATTGGAAATCTGTTTTGAAATTTATGTTCTCATGAGAACATGTTTATTGAATTTAATATTCTCAAAAATTTTTTTCTTTTACTCTCTCTTTCTCTTTCTCTTTCTCTCTTTCTTTCTCTTTCTCTCTTCTCTCTCTTTCTCTCTCTCTCTCTCTCTTTTTCTCTCTCCCTCACTCTTTCTCACTCTTTCTTACTCTTATTTCTTTCTTTCATTCTCTTACTCAAACTTATACTTTTATACTTTAAGTTAATTTTAATTTTTATTTTTAATTAATATATTTAAAAAATTATTAATAAAAAATATAATTTATTTAACAAACTATATAACAAAGCTAAGTTATTCATAATAATAGGATTATAACTTTATATGTATATTTTTTGAAAAAAATTAATATTTGAGGTTTTTTATATATTGTTGGAGATGTTATTGGCTTGGCTCAGCTTATATATTAAGTTTTTAAATAAACTATTAACATCTCTCAAATGTTTAAATAAATAAGTAATATAATATACTATTCTTTTTTACTATAGTGAATTTATAGATTCAAAAATTTCTTACTATAAAATTTTAAGTTATAACACTAAAGTTTAAAATCATAATAACTAAAGATTTGTTAAGTAAATTTCTTATACTAATTATTTTCATAGTGAGTTTAGCTCTCTAAAATTTATGATATTATATGTATATATAATAAGAGCTATATTGTACCAAACTAGAAATGGATACCAATTAACTTTATTATCTAAAATTTTTTATGATTCAAAAACAACTAAATTGTTCTCTATTTTCAACTAGCTAACAATTAAATATTTATGAGCTTAATTATTTTAAAATGCTATATTAATAAAATGATTTTTTATTATTTTATATATTTACATAGTGAACATATTTCTCAAACTTAATATTCTCAAAAAAAATTTAATAGAGAATATCTTAAATTTTGTAAATGTTCTCAGCTTGAAAATAAAGTTCTCATGAGAACATGAGAACATAAGATTTCCAATACTAACCTAATCCTAAAAATATCTTTTTGTATAATGATCACTATTGGTTATTTCTAGTAATATTCTATTATAAATTATATATCACAAAATTTTCAAAATTTTAAATGTAGTTCGAGGAGTTTCGAATTATAGTTTCAGAGTTTCAGGTTTCTGAGAGTTTTGTATTTTTTAAAAAATCTGAAACTAGTTTTGGATTATACTGAAACCGAAACTAGTTTTGAATAGATTTCATTTCATTGCCCAACTCTAGTATAAATGAATTTTCATGCATATTAATTTACAAGTGTTTTGGGGCGCCACTGGCGCCCTTTTCACTATGTTCTATCTATCTATCATGCTAAATCCTATGCTAACTATTATGCTACGCCCTATACTATTTTGCACATTCCATACAAATTACTGTGTTACTAACTATCTTGTCATATCTCGAATATCATGCTTTTACTATCATGCTATGTTCGTTATTATGTGAAACGTTAGTACTGTATTAAAAAAATATTACTGTATTACTAATGTCTCGAACTATCATGCATGCAATACTAACTACCGTCATACTAATTATCTTGCTATGTACCTGAACTACATTATAGCGAAACGTTAGTACTATATTAAAAAAAATACTACTATACTACTAACTATCTTGCTACGTCCTGAACTATCATGCCTCTACTATTGTACATTTGTTATTGCGCTATGTCCGCTTGTTCTAAAGAAAAAAGAAACGTTAGTACTATATATTAAAAAAAAATATATATATATTACCATGTTACTAATGTCTCGAACTATCATGCCTTTACTATCGTGCTATGTTCTGTTCTAAAGAAAAAAGAAATATTAGTACTGTATAAAAAAACAAAAAAAACTACTAACTATCTTGTTACGTCCTGAAGTATCATATTCCTACTATCATGCTATATTAGTTATTATATGAAATGTTGTACTGTAATAAAAAAATACTACTGTGTTACTATCTACCTTGCTACGTCCCGAACTATTATACTTCTACTATTGTATGTTCGCTATCAAGCTACATTCTAAAAGTTAATACTATATATATATTATACAGGTGTAAGTGGGGCGCCGCTAGCGCCCTTTAATAATATAAAGTGCCCGTAATGAACAAAACTCGATTTTTTAAAATTTCGCTATGTCCCAATTATCATGCTAAATCCCATACTAACTATTATACTATACCCATACTATTATGTATGCCACATATTAACTACCATGCTACTAACTATCTTGCTACGTCTCGAACTTCCATGCTTTTACTATCATGCTACGTTCGTTATCACGTGAAACGTTAGTACTGTATCAAAAAAAATACTATCGTGTTACTAATGTCTCAACTATCATGCATGCCTATATTAACTATTATGCTACGACTAAATTAGGAGGATCTTTTTGACCTGGAACAATAATAGTATATAGAAAAGAAGGTATAAGGTACATGTATAAGATATTATTTTAATTTTTGTAATTTACTTCTGATATTATTTAGTGAAGATCGTAGTTGGTTAACTCTCATTTGTTCAGAGATAATATTAGGTGGTATTGAGTTTAGATTAGGGTCATGTTGGGATGGTTGTGGAGGTTTTTTGTGAGATGGTGGATAGAGGGAGAGTGTGAGTTGAATTTTTCGGCAATACGTTTGAGGTCTTCTAATCTCTAACGCTTATTATGATTTGATTGTGGATTAGTCACAGAACTTGTTTGCGGATTATGGGATGAGGTAGGGTAATTCTACTTGATTGTTTCACACAGTACAAATGATAATTTTGTAAGTAGGACAATTTCTCCTGCAACTAAGAAGATTGGGCAGCGAGTTGTTGCATCAGCTACGTTGTTAAATTGGTTGTGAAGGGATATTTGCAAAGTATCAATAGCGGGGATTGATTACCAGTGACACCGTTGTAAATGTCTCATTTTAATCTAAAAATACCCTGTCCATTTTCTGTTATTGCAGGATCTTGAATCGGACCGGTAAAAATTCCTAAGGTGGGAGAAATGGGGAGGTCATAAAGAGTTGGGTTATCACCGAGGGTAGAAATGTTCAAGGGAACGTATTGGTTAATAGTTACCTATAACAATTTAGTAAAATAATAAAAAAAATATAATGGTTTAATATACTATTAACATTAATTTGATTAATTATTTTATAGAAGATAGAGAACATTTAATTCGTCTTTTTCAAATGCAAATCGTCTGATAATTAAAGCTATAGTGTTTTGCCAGATTTCTTCTACAAGAGGAGTAAATTCGGAGTGGATTGCTTTAAATTTGTATTCAATAAATTCATCATCTCCAGCTCTATAAACAGCAGTTCCAGCTATATATTTGTTTGCATTTGAAGCATTTTTGATAAATGAAATAGCACAAAACATAGAAGCCATATTTATTTTTTGAGCGAAAAAAAGGTATAAGAATAACTTAAAAATTTTTATCGAGTAATTAGAGCAAAAGTTATATTTTTTTATTACAATTTGCTAGATAGTATCAAGTTCTAATATATACATTTTTTCACAATTATTTTAGTATTGTATTATAATGTGTTATTAAGATAAATATCGTTTGATAAAGTTTTTATTTATAGATAATAAGTTTGTCAATTAACATTTAAGATTTAATATATGATTTTATTATTATAAGGAATTGTGTGAGAGGATAATAACCCGGAGTATGAAAGGTAATATTTGAATTGTTTATTGTAAAATAGAGAATTTGTTTTTATGGTTGATTTTTCATATGTTATATTATTAATCACTGAGATTTAGTGTTCGGTAATGTTCGAGAATTTAATAAGCATATTTAAGTGTATCGGGTCATTTTAATGTAAAAAAGGAAAGTTCAACATAAGGCTAAATTCGATTTTATGATAAAAAAAATAAAAAATTAGTATTACTAGTAAGTGATTCTTTGATAATAATAATCTCATGTTAGAATTTAAAATCCGAGTGAAGTGTAAAGGATGTTTTTTAAAGGCAAGACACGCCATCTGGTTATAATCTTTTAAGTTACTTTTGTAGTTACATTGTTTACTACTAATTGTATCTAATTTATTACATGTATTTAGTTAAGAGATTTTATAATCTATAATTGTGTGAGAGAATAATAATGTGGAGTATGAAAGGTAATATCGTAAAATTCTGAATTTTTTCTTACAGGTGATTTTTTATATGCTACATCATCAGCTACTTATAAAAGAAAAGATTCAGTGGTCAGTAATGTTCGAAAAGTTATTAACAAATATAGTAAAGTGTATTGGGTCGCTTTAATACAAAAAAGGAAGATCAAGATAAGGCAAAATTTGATTTTATGATAGGAAAAAATCAAAAATTAGTATGGTAAGCAATTCTTTTTCAATAACAATCTAATTCTAGAATTTAAACTCCGAAGGAAAAGCAAAGGTTGTTTTTTTAAAGTCGATGCAGGCTATCTGATTATAGTTTCTTAATCAAGTTACTTTTTTGTAGTTATATTGTTTATTACCAATTGTGTATAATTTCTTATATATATTTAGTTAGAAAAATTTTGGATCAGTAAATTTTTGGTTAAATCATCATAATGTCGTAAGATTAAAAAGTTAGTATAAAATAAAAAATTAAATAAAATGTGGTTTGTTGGTTACTGAAAGAATCTTTTTAATGATGAATATGATTTATTATAATGCTGTTACAAATAGTAGATTACATTTAATTTCAAGGTAATTTTTTAAGCTCACGATTGATTAGCAATGTTTCATATTGTCATTGATCGATAAGTGCGGGATACTAAAATTTTTTTAATTTTTTGATAATACGATTGTTGTTAAAAATTCTGACGATTTTCTGTAGCTATATCCCTATTTGTTTAGAAAAATGATGAAGTTTCTAGTGCATATAACATTAATAGTTAATAGGTGTATACACTCATATACGCAATTTTTTTGGAATGGTATAAGCTGCACCAGACGATCTTAATCAAGTTACTTTTTTGTAATTATATTGTTTATTACTAATTGTGTCTAATTTCTTATATATATTTAGTTAGGAGATTTTCTGATCATGAAATTTTTGGTTAAAGCATAATAATACCGTGAGATTAGAAATTTAGATAGTATAAAATAAAAAATCAATCGTGGGCATTGTTGGTTATTGCGATAATCTTTTTATTAACGATGAGTATAATTTATTATAATGCTGATACAAATAGTATATTACAATTAATTTCACAATAATTTTTTTAACCTCACGATTAATTGCCAAAAGATCATATTGTTATCGATCGATGATCGCGGGATACCAACATTTTTTTAATTTGTTTTGACAATATGAATGTTGTTAAGTATTCTGCCATTTGTTGTAGCCATATCTATATTTGTTTAGAATAAATTTAGAAATTTATAGTATGCATATAATATTAATTAATAGGTAGTTGTACACAATTCTTGTAGAATAGTACACAAATAGATTTTTTTTCGTATAAATAGACATTCTATTCGGTAGCGAAAAAATTTTTGTGAGCAGATAGCAGCGTATTACATCTCATCGCTTAATTCTCAGAGCGCTAAGAAAAAGCGTGCTCTGAGCTAAATTGCACAATTTTTTACAATCGTTTTTATTTGTGTAATAAAGATTTTCTTACATAAAAAATGCCACTTTCTATTTCAATCTTGATCTGCACCAAACTAATATCTATAAGGTAACATGATGCTTTTAAAGGAAAATAGTTATTGCACAAACTCAAACGATCTTGACTAAGCGCTAAATTTATTTTATAAATTTGTTTATTTATTTATTTATTTATTTTTGTTTATTTGAAAAATCGATTCTTATTTCAAAATACTATGCATATGTGTACTCAATTTTATTATTGTTTTGGTTTAAAAAATGAGGTGGTAAGATCTAAACAAAGGAATAGCTTATTTTTAGACCAAATTTATGCCTAAAAATATGCAAATTAAACTTTTACATGCAGAATTTTAATATACAAATACGCATTTAAAAATCTAACCTTTTTAATAATTTTTTAAAATAATACGCATATTTAAATCTTACTTTATTTAATTTGTCTATGATGGCGACGCATTTTCTGACCTGACCTATCTATATATATTTCGGGGTTCTACATATTATATACTAGTATTGAGACTAGGACTTTAGGCTATAAACCTTTTATCCATAGCTAAAACCCACCAGAGCCTTCTATATTCTCATTTATATAGTTGATCTGGATTTACGTCCCTTTTCAACCAACAATCAACATCTATATGTCTGCTACTTTATTTACATTCCCTAAATTATTACTTTCAATTTGATGTATATTGCCAAGTAAGTGCTTTATGCTTTTAAGTTGGTGTACCCGAAATCTGGTTACCCAAAAAATCTCTTACTAGCATACTTCTCGGGGTTCGTATTTCAAGCCATGTAGCTACCTCTACCATATTGGGTAAGTATCTCAGGCCTGTATGCTGCTGCAACTAGCCGGTTTTCTGCGACTTAAGGTCCTAGAATTTAACGTTCTGAATTTGGAAATGTGCGAACAATTGTACTTTCCGCTATGGTGGTGAGGTATCTGGGCATGTTTCACAAATGCTTCTAGTACCAGATATAGTTGGATCATCATAAGGCTAGAGAGAACCAGATTACCACTACATGCACTTATACAAGCATATACATATATTGGTGGTTCCAAATCCTCTTAGCGTCCAAAAACTTATATATGGGTACTCCCAGAGCTCTGTTGGATCTTAACATGTACACGCCTCCATGATTTTGCTTCTTATTGGCCAATTAGTTCTGTTTGCCCTTGTGAAGTTCACTAAACCCCAGTACTCAGTCAGTTACTCTTTGGATCATTTTCCCCAGTCATGCCAGACTACCAATCCAGTTGGCCCAGAAGGATCAGGCTGCCAGCCTTTAGGTGCTTAAGGTCTCCCTTTTCTTGGTTTATGCTTCTATAACATATAACCTTTTCCTCTAGTGCGACTCCGGTGACCAAATTGGTAGGCCCTCTCTGCTATAGGGGCTCTTGCCTGTTCAGATTTTCTGGTCGGTCACTGCTAAGATCCTTTTCCCGGACCATCGAAAGTCCAGCTACCTCTCCACTTGGGGCTTGCCAAATGGGTTTTAATTGTTTCAGTCCCTTGGATTTGTCTGTATAACTTACACAACTATGCCAAAGCTCTCATTCAAAATGGTAGTACCAAGGTTACAGATAATATACTCGACCAATCGATGAACAAATGTTACTATAACACAGACTTATTTTCCAATTCATCTTAAGTGGGATTTGAACTCTAGACCTGCCGCTTGGGAGTAACAACCAGATAGATTCTCTATGTCACCACACCCTTGAATCATATGATTTTATAGAATTTTATTAATAAAATTCTATAAAATCTTATAATTCATGAATTTTTATTAATAAATTCTAATTTTATGCACTAGTAAACTTGTTTAGTATCTAAAAATATATCAAATCAGCATTATTATTTTTATTTTACTTGAAATTTAGAGAATAGATTTATTATTTTCAATTTTTGATCAAAAAAGTCAAATTTAAGCATCTTTTTTCCAAATTTCAAGTAAAATAAAAACAAAACCACCAATCTAATATATTTTTAGATGCTGAATATGTTTCTTAGTGCATTAAATTAAAATTAATTAGTAAATTTTGTGAATCATAAGATTTTATAGAATTTTATTAATAAAAACTATAAAATCTTATCAATTACACTTTTTCCAATGATCCTTTGTACCAAAAATTCTACAAAAACTGAAAAACTATGAAAAATCTTATAGTTAGTATGTTTATATACTACAAAACTTCACCAAACTACTATCAGATACAAAAACCATTTATTGAATATTCTGCAACGAAATAGAGCTAAAAAAGACCAGCAAACTTTTAAGCAAGACACTTTGGCGAGCTTTAATACTATCAAGCAAAGACGTAGTAGAGTTACTCTAGAGATTTGTCAAGCTTTATGAATATAAAAATAGAAGTAGAGACTTGGTTAGATATGTTATTCTATATAGCATAACTCTTACAAACTCTTTTCTTTTTTGGTACTCTCTCTGATGCTTTTTAAACTTTTTGAAATTTTAAAAAGTGAGCATTTCGGCTTACCTCTTCAAAAGATCAGCAATATTTATTTCTTCCAAATTGGAATGTGCCTACCAAATCGGAATTAAGTCATAAGTGAAATCGGGTTTATTAAGATAAACAATAAATAATACATGAGATATTTTAGAGAAAACTTGAATTAAAATTTCTTTCTAGAATGTTCTTTTAGACATAGTTTCATTCATTCATTTTTCTTTTATATATATATATAATACTTTGGTGAGGTATTTCTTTGTGTAGTATTATATAATTTTTATCACCTGGCATAGATTTAAATAGTGCTATCATAGCTGTTTGCTTTTTGACTTTTTCTCTTTTCTTTTTAATTTTATTTTATATTCTTTTGGTTTGTCATTTAGGTTTGCAAATTTTACCCTTTTTATTATTCTTTTTATTTTCTATATTTGTTTTTTCTTTCTAGTAGTAACCACTACTCGAGAAGCTAGAAGAAGAAAGTTTAAAAAGTAGGTAGTTATGACAGGCGGCAAACTCCAATCAGTAATTCGAATACTCTAAATCTATTGAGCTGATGGGTTATAATGAGAAAAAGTTTGATAAAGCAGGTCATATTTAAGTGCTATTAGAGTAACTAAGTGAGTTGCAATTTAATTTTAGTAGTCAATAATTGTCGCAGATCATAATTTAAAATGAAATCTACATTCTATACTTAACCTGCTAGCTTTCTAAAACCCATTAATACTTGTTTATTATAATTTTTTTTAAAACTAACCCTAACCCTAAACCCCTAATCCTAAAAAATGCACCCCAAAAAAATTTAGTTTTTGAGATTTTATACTATTATTTCATTTTAATCTGGATTTCATTATGATCTGTTACAATAATTGATACACATATAATGTATTGGTGTTACAAAATATGTTAGAATAAATTTGCGGCATGACTGCTGAATTAAAAAAAAATTTTATAAAATCTTATAATTCGCAAATTTTTATTAATAAATTTTAACTTTATGCACTAAGTAAACTTGTTCAGCACCTAAAAATATATCAAATCAGCTATATTGTTTTTATTTACTTGAAATTTGGAGAAAAGATATTTAAATTTAACTTTTTTGATCAAGATCCAAAATTATGCATTTATTCTCTAAATTTTAAGTAAAATAAAAATAATTATGCTAATTTAATATATTTTTGGATGCTTTACAAGTTTACTTAGTGCATAAAGTTAGAATTTATTAATAAAAATTTGCAAATTTTAAGATAATATAGAATTTTATTAATAAAATTCTATAAAATCTTATGATTCGCAAAATTTACTAATTAATTCTAACTTAATGCACTAATTAAACATGTTTAGCACCTAAAAATACATCAAATTGGCTGTATTGTTTTTATTTTACTTGAAATTTAGAGAAAAATACTTAAATTTAACTTTTTTGATCAAAAATCCAAAATTATGCATTTATTCTAAATTTTAAGTAAAATAAAAATAATTATACCGATTTGATGTATTTTTAGATGCTTTACAAGTTTATTTAGTGCATAAAGTTAGAATTAATTAATAAAAATTTGCGAATTATAAGATTTAATAGAATTTTATTAATAAAATTCTATAAAATCTTATGATTAGCAAAATTTTATTAATTAATTCTAACTTAATGCACTAAATAAACATGGTTAACACCTAAAAATATATTAAATCGGTGGTGTTGTTTTTATTTTGCTTAAACTTTAAAAAAAACGCTTAAATTTGTCTTTTTTGATCAAAAATTCAAAATTATGCATCTATTCTTTAAATTTCAAGCAAATAAAAATAATTAGCCGATTTGATATATTTTTAAATGCTATACAAGTTTACTTAATGCATAAAGTTAGAATTTATTAATAAAAATTTGCAGATTATAAAATTTTATTAGAATTCTATTAATAAAATTCTATAAAATCTTATAATTTACAAAATTTTACTAATTAATTCTAACTTTATGCACTAAGTAAACTTGTTTAGTATCTAAAAATATATTAAATTGGCAAAATCTTTTTTATTTTACTTGAAAAGATGCTTACTTAAATTTGACTTTTTTTGATCAAAAATCAAAAGTTATATATCTAATATCTAAAATCAAGTAAAATAAAAATAATTATGCCGATTTGATGTATTTTTAGATGCTAAACAAGTTTACTTAGTGCATAAAGTTAGAATAATTTAATAAAATTTGTGAATTATAAGATTTTATAGAATTTTATTAATAAACTTTTATAAAATCTTATGATTAACAAAATTTACTAATTAATTTTAACTTTATGCATTACGGTAGTGCCAAAATATATATATAAACATTTTCAAACTCAGATTAGCCTGCAAATATTAGACCAAATTTGAACAAATTCAGATTTGACTAAAGTTTAGTTTAGGTATATATTATTTGCTTGAATTTGATTTACAAGTTTAGTATTAGGTGAGGGGGGTACCCTTTTAAGAGGTAGAAATCATTTGATAAATATTTCTATCTTAAGCAAACAATTATTATAAAATGCATTTATAGTATTTTATTACTATGAAAAATTAGATTTGCAAATCTGTATAACAAAAGCAAAAAATAAATTTTTATAAAACAAAAATAAATTTGAATTACTTTAGGGCTAGAATTAGGCCTAGAATTTTATCTGGGCATTTGTATAATTATCTCTCTCTAATCCAAACCTCTTTAAACTAAATACTATTAAACTCTCTTTAAACTGAACAAAATCTTCTAGAATATTTATAAATTTTATTATAAACTTCAAATAAACTATATATAACTTTTTGAAAACTGAACTTTTTAAATTTTTATATAGTAAAAAAAGCAGTCCCAGCAGTTTGAATTAAAGAAAATTGACTGTATATACAAAATTTAGCAAGAAATTTGTTTTATTAGAGCTCCAAAGGTAGTTTTATAAGCAAAATTTTGAGATATAAATGGTTTTTTTTAAAAAAAATAAACAAAAAGCAAAATTTTATATTACACCAGATCTTAAATTTTGATTGGCTATTCTAATCATTTTGTCTAACATGGTGCAAAACATTATAGATGCATTTTAGTAAAACTTTAAGCAAAAATTATTTAGTATAACAAATTATATATAATTTAAAATTTTTAAAATTTTATAAAAATTAAAGGTAATTATTATTTCTAAATATATAAATGCAATTTTTAATCAAAATTATATTAATTACCAAAATATAGAAATCGCTAAAGCCTTGTACCCATGACTTTTGAAATTTTAGTACCAGAAACGAATGCAGTAAGTATATGCTTATACAATGAGTTGAGCGATATTGGTTCGCAAATCTTAGATCTAATTGGTCTGCGTGATTTATTCATCAAATTTTGTTTATTTTTCACATATAAATTTTACCTTTGCTGTGATTTGTCTATAAAATGTGTGTGCACGTAAACAAAGTATTTACTGAAATTTAATGTAACCAGTACTATATTATCTTTCATATGCATAGCGAGCAAAATAAAGGGCTGAAACTGTAGTAATTTACAAATGCTATAATAAATAATAGTAAAAACTTGATTTTTATGCATAAATATCAGTGGTCTGATACAAATTTTTGTATATATTCGTTGGATATTAGAAATTTTCTATTTTTTTTGTAGAATTTTTTATTGGGTTTATGAAATGATAATCACTGATCGTCAAAGATTCGAGCAATCAATTTTTTGCATAGGTGCAGATATTGTGCGTCATGATGGAATACTATATCAGCAAATTTATAGTACCGAAATCTTTCGAAAGATCTTGTGTTACTGCAAAATCTTTCGAAAGATTTCGCATATCGCAATATATTTCGAAATATTTCAAAATATATTTCGAAATATTTCACTTTCGAAATATTTTAAAAATAATTTCAAAATATTTTGAAAGTGGATTTGAAATATTTTTCAAAATATTTTGTAATCGAAATAATTCGAAATATTTTAGAACTGGCTGGATCAGCTGGATCAGGATATATAACCTGGGTCATGCCAAGACACATTGGACTATTTTTGAAATAGTTCAAAATTTTGTATTATGTATCGAAATTAATCTACAAATTCTGTATTACAAGATCAGATCAGATCTTTGTTTATAAATTAGATCTTCTATACAGTTTTACATTGTTTTTTTTCTTTCGCTTTAACAATTACATAGTGTTTCGAATCACTGGGTAAAAAAAAAAAAAAAAAAAA
>QKWP01002762.1:3181-20909 GCA_003550325.1 Gigaspora rosea | reverse complement strand
TTTTTTTTTAATTTATTACATTTTTTTTAACTTAATATTTTTTATTTTTATTTTTTTTTATCGTTACGATTTTTTTTTTATCTTATTAAATTTTTTTTTATTGTTATTTTTTTTTATTATTATTTTTTTAATTTATTATGTTTTTTTTTAACTTATTATTTTTTATTTTTATTTTTTTTAATAAACATTATTTTTTATTTTTTGACTTTTTTTATAATTCTATTTTAATATTATTATACGTTTTTTTAATTTTATTTTATTTAACTTTTTTCACTTTTTTTTAATTCTATTTTAAATTATTTTTAAAATTTTTTTTATTTTTTAATAAATTATTTAAATTTTTTATTTTAATTTTTATATTTTTTTAGAGTTTATTTATATGTACCCTAAGGTACATGTACCCCATCATGTGACCTATATAGATCGCCATAAAATTTAAGATTAGGTATAACATTACACAATCAGAAAAATTTAAAACAAATGTTCGTTTTGACAAAAATCGCTTATTTCGCAAGAAATTGCATACTAAACCACCTTCTGTGCATTAATAAAAAGTTTTCCTTAAGCGATTTTACTATATAATAACAAAACTCTAACCCTAACATAGTTCTCACCCTAACCCTCCCTATATCAGTATTATGGTTTTTGTAATATTGTATGATCAAAATAAAGGGTACAAAAAATTTAATATACTCTATGAGTACATTTACATTAATATTTTTTTATATTTTTTTTTAAACGGTTACATTTTTGTTTTATTTTGTTTTTTTAAAATAATTTTTTTATTTAAATTTTTTTTTAACTTTTTTTCATTTATTATCAGTAAGATTACTATATAAGTTAAGCTTTTTTTTTAAAATTTTTTATGAACGTTTTATTTTATTTTTACTTATTATGATATTTATTTTTAGGGAAAATAAATTTGTCGCACCTGCGATATGTCGCACCCCTGGTTCGGCCAATCAAATCGCATGATTTTATAGGCAAAAAAATTTTTTTTAAAAATTAAAAATTTTACATAATAAAGTATAAAATTTATATAAAAATAGCATATCATATAATGTAAAATTTTATTCTGAACAACTTTTTCTAAGTCATAAAGATAGATTGTCTTAGTAATAAAAAACGTTTTATAAGAAAAATCAAAATTTTCCAAAGTTAGCACATATAAAACTTTTTTTTTTACTAAAACAATTTACCATTTTAACTTAGAAAAAGTTGTTTAGCATAAAATTTTACATATAATTCTTAAACGTAAAAATAGATTTATATTAGTAAAAAAAAGTTTTATTGTACTAACGTTTGAAATTTTTGATTTTTCTTATAAAACATTTTTTTACTAAGATAATCTATCTTTATAACTTAGAAAAAGTTGTTCAGAATAAAATTTTACATTATATGCTTTGATATCACTTATTTATTTTTACATTTTACTAGTAAAATTTTGAATTTTTAAAAAATTAAATTTTTTGCCTACAAAATCGTGTAATTTGATTGGCCGAATCGGGGGTGCGACAAATTTCTAATCCCTTATTTTTATATTTTTTATTATCGATTTTTTATATTGGTACTGTAGTACTGTATTTAAATAAGCGGCAGTGATCACCAGTTACATGAGCAGTACAAAGATAAGTATAATTTAATTTTTTTTTTTTTACTAATATTTATTCTTGTCTATTTTATTGTGTGCTTTTCTCGTCGACAATATTATTTATATGCTTTTCTTGTCGACAATATTATTTACAAGAACTTTAGAAATCCAACCATGAAAATTAAAAAAGATAAAGCCTTGTACTGATGAGGAATCCAGTGGAGCCATCGTTGGTGCCGTCGTTGGTGTGCGTTCGTGTCTTTTGGTATAAGGTATTGTAATTTCTTCATTTTTTTTTTTTTTTTTACAGTACTAACGTTTTTTTTTCTTTAGAATAAATGTAGTACAGGATGTAATGCGATAGTGGAATGACGGAGTATGCAGGGTTGGCAATGGAGCTCAATGGAGCTCAATGGAGCCCAATGGAGCTGCAAATGGAGCCAATAGAGCTCTGAATGAGCTAATGGATACTGGTTTTTTGACAACCATTTGAACTCCATTGGCTCCATTGCTAACCCTGGGAGTAGGTATCAAAAATCTGCAGAGATGTGAAACGCAAGTGGAAAAAATAGTGTTGGATATTGTTATCGTCATGGAATTGGAGTTGAAAAGTATGAACATAAGGCTAGCATTAGTATACGATAGTGTTCTTTTTTTTTATTACAGTACTAACGTTTTTTTTCTTTTGAATAAAATGAATGTAGTACAGAACATAGCATAGAACATAGCACATAGTAAAACGGACGGAGCACAATAGTTAGTATCTGGTTTATAATAGTTTTTTTTTAATATACAGTATTATAATGGTTCTTTTTTCTTTAGAACGAACATAGTACAATTGTTATTACGGAATATAACACGATAGTATGGGATGTAGCATGATAGTTAGTAGCATGATAGTTAGTATGGGGCGTAGCATAGCATAATAGTTAGTATGGGGTTTAGTATGATAGTTGGAATATTGGGACATGACTAGTGATACCACCGAAATTGATTTTTGAAAAAGACCTATTTCGTCTTTATTAGAGAAAATTAAAATTTTTTATAAAGAAGAGCAAATAAAATTTATATAGATATGTTCCTTATAATTTCGTCTATTCAAAAAAAGGATCAAATAATTTCGTCTTTCAAGTAAAATAGGTCAAAAACAATTTCGTCTTCAAATTTTAATTTCGGGTTTTAGAACCCGAAATGCTTTCGTCCTCATGTATAGACATGACACAATAGTTGGGATAAGACCCCCAAAATATACATAGATAGGTCAGGTATGAGTTTGCTTATTTTTGAGGTTTTTTATGCAGATCTTTTCTATTTATAGTAATTTTTTTGCTTATTTTTGAAGTTTTTTGCAAATCTTTTCTTTTTTAGTAACCCTATAATTAACCTGACCTATTTATATATATTTCGGGGTCCTGTTGAGATGTAGTATGATAGTTGGAATCGGGTTTATGTTGTAATTTGTATCTATTTTTTGTATTTTTTTTTAATTTTTTTTTTGTATTTTGTAATAAATTAAATTATTAAAATATAAGGGAGGCATGCCTAATTTGGCGCAGTGCCTAATTTGACGCATGACAATATCGAGAACTATCGATCAGAATCATAAGATTCTGGTACCATTTGATTTGTCTCATCGAGACGAATCGAACGGTGCCAAAATCATGCGATTCTGATTGATAGTTCTCAAGATATTCCATCTGACCAAAATAGCCCAAGGTTGATATACCTAGTTTGACGCAAATAAACATTTACGATAAATATCATGTGATATATCAATCAGAATCGCAAGATTTTGGTACTATTCGATTCATCTCATCAAGTTGAATCGAATAGTACCAAAATCTTGCAATTCTGATCGATACATCCTATGATATTTGTCGTAAACGTTATACCTGCGTCAAATTAGGCACTACATTAAATTAGGAATATATTTTTTAGACAACCTTTAATAAGTGATATCTCATGATTTAGTGATTAGAATTGGATGATTTTGGTACCATTTGATTCGTCTCGATGAGATGAATTGAATGATACTAAAATTATCCGGCTCTGATCAATATATCATGTGATATTTATTGAAAACGTTAGCTGCGTCAAAATAGATATGCCTCCCTTATGAATATTCGAATTTATTATTTTAATATATAAAAAATTAATTAGTATTTATTCAGTTAACATTTAATATTTCGGCGAGTATATAGTAATTTTTTATTATTCGCTTTTTGTTATTTTTTATTTTTTACAACCTGCACAGATTATTGAATTGTTAATTGTTAAAGATCTGCACAGAAAATTAAATCTGCGCAAAAAATAAAAAAAAATTTCTTTAATGATCGCCAGCAGGGTTGCAGATATAGATGCTAGTGAAATTAAATCAGAGTGGTGAAATGATTTCACCATTTTACCAATCACCAATCGGTAATGGTGAAACTGGTGTAACTGGTGAATTGGTAATTGGTGAATTGGTGAATTGGTGAAATGGTGAAATGGTGAATTGGTGGAATGGTGAAATAGCGGAATGGTGAAATGGTGAATTTCCAGAGTCTGGAATTATTTTAGCCTGGAATTTGGTTAGGTTTTTTGTTCAAGTTTTTACATTTTATATTTTTACAGACACACTTTGAGGTCAGAACTATTAACCGTTTATAGGACTGACCAATTCACCATTTCGCCAATTCACTGTTTCATCAATTCACCAATTCACCAATTCACCAATTCACCATTTCACCAATTCAATTCACCATTTCACCAATTCAACAATTCACCAATTCACCAATTTCACCAATTCACCAATTCACCAATTTCACCAATTTCACCAATTCATCAAAATAAAATTTTGGTGTAATTCTGGTGAAACTATTTCATCATTTCACCTGGTGAAATGGTTTAATTTCACCAGCATCTATAGTCGCAGAACTGTATTAATTTTTGATAATTGTTTTTTTAAAAATCTGTGCAGATCTGTACTATAAAAACTTCCCTGATGTATGTTTATCTTTTTTAACACCAATTCCATTTGCATAAACTGACAAAATATATTCCATAAGAATCATCCATCTCTGCTGCTTTATGCTTGTCCTTTTCAAATAATAACAATTTGCAAGAATGATTTGAACTATAGGCTTGATTTGATTATCTAAACAAAATTAATAATATTTACTGGATTTTGCTTTTTTTTTATTAGAAATTGGTTTAATGTGTCAAAAATTGAATGTTTAGTATTGCCTTTTCTACTTTCTTCAATATACCGATTACACATTTCATTAACAATTTCGTTTAAAAAATCTTGAGAAAAATCCTGTAAATTATTATCTTTTAAATACAATTGGGTATCATTGTTAGTAATATCTGATGAGCTCTCGGTTTTTCTAGTTCCTTTACAAATATGTTATCGTAATTTGACATTTTGATGCAAGAAAAGTAAGTTGCATATCGATAACGGACACTTGAAGAAATTAGGTATAATATACTAGCCGAATTTGGTAAAATCTGGAAAAACATGTACCAATATGAAGCAAAAGAAGCAGGAGATAAGAATATCGTACACTGATTGAAGATCTGAACATTCGCATTTTGTATAATATAAAATGTGTATAGGAATGGTTTTCTTCAACTTTTTTGATGTTGTATTTAGAGAACACATTCCAGGCTTCGTACCTGATCCCACACACCCAGTAAATACTGCCATTTTCATAGTAAATGCAAATCTTTTGTAACTATGGCCAGCTTGCTTTAAACAGATGGAAAATTATTAGCTGATGCTAAACATCACAAATTCTCCTACTAAAAAAAAATCCTGATTAATAGCCGGCAGCTTTATTCAAGAGGGAAACTACTAGCTGATGCTTTGCATTACTAATTTTATTATACATCAATAGAACTGATGTATGCTGCTAATATCCTTATTTGGCTAGTGTGCATCCAATAAATATATATTTATTGTGTATAGTTTTTTTTGATGATATAAATTACTGATCATTATCATACCTTATATCATACTTGTAATTATCTTATTGGTGTTACAAATCAATAATCATAAAATTCATCACATATCATACTAATTTTCAAATTAGCTATATGTTAATTCAATACAAAATATAACTATCTATATCAGAATTATTTAATATTTCTAAATTAGATTTTTTGTATAAATGCAAAATAACTTCCAAAAGTAATTTCAAATTTTGATCAAATTAAGCTTAATTCCGGCCATTATTCAAGCAATGTCTTTAGTCATTATTTTGTGTTTATGCAGTTTATCATCCATTCTTGGTTTAGTACAACTGCATCATGCAGCTATTTATTAATACATATACACAAAATTTTTAATACCAATTCAAGTATATAATTAACAAATAATCGAGATTTTGCACAAGTATTACAATTGATTTAAGTAAGTTGTGAAATGTAAGAATTAAATTTAACTAATCAGCCCAACTTTATTATAAAAAAATATTATTTTTTTTAATTGTAATAATGATTAGCTAACCCAATTTCTACTAATTAAAAAATCGGTCTTTGACCTATGAATTTAGATACTTAAGAACCAGTACAAAATTTGACATGTTTTAACCTGCTTTTTTTTTTTTTTGTTAAACAAAATTTATAAACTTATGTAAAATAATACAATATACAGTATTTATATTAAAAGATTTTTGTCTACTTTAAAACTACTAAAAATCATAATTAAACAAAATCTCCAATATTTTAAAATAGAATTTTATACTCTGTTTGAGTGTAGTATTCTGACCCATCACAAAAGTCCCACCTTGGATCACCTGTGAGTAATTCACCCATATCATCCAAGTAGTAAGAGAAAGTCTACAACAGGTTATCTGTAAATAGATTGCCTGGGCCATTCAAGTGATAAAAAAATTTTTTTAATAAAACTTGTGCAAGCAATTATTCATTAACAGTTAAATTGATTTTTTATTTATGTGGCACTTGAGTATAATTTTTGTAATATTTATGCAAATAATCTAAATAGAATGAAATTAAGTATTAAATATTTACAAAATTTGATATCTTATTTTAATGGGTATCCGTATTGCCATTGTACTAAATTTAGTATATACAAAAAAATTATTTTGAATTGATTATTTAACCAAATTTAATAAAATTTTGCTAAAATATATTTGAATATTAGAGCTATCTTTTTGTATAATTTTAATATTATTTATTAATAAAAATTTTATATAAATTAATCTTAAACTACCTGTATTCTTTGAAAATTTTGTTATACTAAATATAGTATAGTATTAAAAAAATTATATTATATAAAAATTTATAAGAAATAAAAAAAAATAAAATTTTTAAATTATTTTAGATCTAGTCTTGACTTTAGAATAATTAAAAAAAAATAAATAATAATTTTTTAAAGCAGTTTAAATAAACCTGTTTTAAAGTGATACAAGCCTAAAAATAGTTAATTTTTTATAGTAAAACATAGTAAAAACATAGTAAAATATTATAAAAAATTGATCAAATTAAATTACTTATAACTTTTTATATACCAAACCAATTTTAATGATTTTATTATCATTAGAATCTGAAAAACTAAGCTTACAACTTCTACTAATATTTTAAAAGAATTTAATCAAATAAAATTTTTACTATTTAAAATTTAGTAATTTTTAATTATTTTTTTTAGTTATTTTTTGGTTATTTTTAGTACTAAATTAAGTTTTAAACTTACTAATATAACTTTTGATAAGTTAACAAAATTTTAAATCTACTAAAATCAAATATAGATATAGGATTATATATTATATAAATTTAATTTAAAGTTAATAATAAAAATTTTTTATAATTTAGCTTTTAAAACTATACTAATTTTAGTACATTGTACTAAATTTAGTATAGCATACGGATACCCATTAATAATCATATTATAATATCTATATACTAAATTTATATATATAAATAATAAATATTATGAACCTGGGTAGCTTAATGCTCATTATTTATAATCTAAAGCAAATTATAAATAGTAATTAAAGCTAGAATAACCTAATTTAAATGTTTATATTTATAAACATTCTTTATACTTATATACAAAATAAATTTAGATTTAAATAATAGTACTATATTTCGTTTCTGGTTTTAGCGCAATTACATTGCGCAGCTATCTTATTATAATTAGGTTAGGGTAGGAGAAAGTATATATATAAGTAAAATTGTCTATCTAAATTTTTTATTAATGCACCAAAACAGGTTTAGACTATCATTTTTATATTTTTGTATTTTTTTTGATCTATGACTTCTTTGTGCAAACAAAATTTCATGATTATGATTGGCTAATCTACATATAAAAAGTCACGTGGGTACAAGACTTTAATGGACCCCAAATATAGTAATTTTATTACTATATATTAATTAGGGCGCTAACATTTATTACCTAATATCCATTTACTATAGGGGCTTACTCCCCACCCCTAGGTAAGATCTATAAATAGAATTTCAGCCAATCAAATTTAACTAAGGTAAGATTTTTCTTGACCCCCCACCCCCTAAAATATTATCTAATAAATGTCAGCACCCTTAACTAAAAATTTTTTGAAAAATTATAAAATTTTAAAAATATGTGCAATTTGTTATACTAAATAATTTTATTTAAAAAAATTGCTAGTTTATTAATAAAAAATTTAAGTTTATTTATTACTATATTTAGGGGTCATCTAAAGCAGAGACAAATCATGTGTTCAACTGCCAATCAAATTATAGAATTTTGATGATCTTTGGTGAAGCAAAAATGAAAGAGATGCGAAAACCTTGAAAAATACAAAAAATGGCAGTCTTAACCTACCTTAATGTGTTAATTAAAAATATTGAGAAGGCAATTTTGCTTATATATATTTATTTATAATTCTAATAAAGGACGACCCTAACCCTTAAGTTAATTGAAAAAATTATTAAATATGAGTTGTCTCTGCTTTAGATGTCCCTTATATTTAGTAATTCTAGTTTATTATAAAAACTATATTAAAATTTAGAAAACTGGTCAAATGTAAAAATTTAAAATTTTAATTAATTATTATTATTATTATTTTCCTCTTAGGCAAGACTCGCCAAATACGACCTCTTTGATTTTATTATACTACTGAAAAAAATAGTACAAACTCATTATACAAAAAATGATACAGCATAGGTATCATCCGATTTAGCTAAACTAAACCAAATGCGAATCGCCGCATGGCATCTCGGAAGACACCGACTAGTCCATCAGCCTCGCTCTACCATACAAGGGCATTTCCCAGAGAAAATATCCTTGGAGGTGGGAGGAAAAAACTAAACTACTAAGGGCAAAATGAGAAAAGGGGTAGAAAGTAAAAAAAAAAGAAAACCAAAAAGAAACCGATAAAATAAATGATAAAAAAAAGAAAAAAAGAAAAGCAAGGCCTCAGGTTAATTAAGACCTGGCACCAAGTGGACTATTTTAAAAATTACATGATACTAAGAAAAGTAGTCTCTACTCTAACTAAACAAATTATCATATATAGGCGAAAAACTATTACTAGAAAAAATGGCCTCTAACAGTCCTCTAACATAAAAAAACTGTAGAGATAGGTGTATAAAAGAAACTCCGGCTATAAGAACATTCTAGAACGAAATTTTGTTTCAAGGTTTCCTCAAACACGTGTCGCTTGTTGTTTATTCCGAAAGACTGAAATCCACTCGTGACTTCATTCCAATATGGTAGCTGCATTTCCAAATTGGAGAGGTAAACATTGTCGATCTTTTGGCGGGGGTAAGCCAGAATAGAATGCCCACTTTGTCGAAATTTCGAAAAAAAACCAAAGGGACAAGAAAAGTTCCAAGAGGTCCAACTTGTTTCGTGGGTTTAAAACCATATAAGTTTTGTAGTCTACAGAAAAATATGCAGCTTTCATAAAGTTCAAAAACATTTGAGCTTGATGACAAAGACTTCTGGTTACTTAGTAACCAACTACTATTCGATAGTTTTTGTATTTTACTCCAGGAAGACCTATCCCAAGACTTCTTTTTTAGCTCTTTTTCAGTTGCCCCAAGTAAAACTCTTGTTCTCAAATACTCCAAAAGAAGTTTTGTAGTAAGAGGTTGCATATTATCTATAGATTTCTACAGTTCGGTTGTCATGGAAAAGTTGGTCCAGATGATCATTGGAAAGAGTTGTATAGTGTGTAAAAATGTTTAATTAATTATTTTAAAAACTGTAGTATAAAATTTTTTATACTTTTTTTTTATTTAAAAGGTATAGGTTTAAGAATTTTTTTTTTTTTAGGACTTTAGCAGTCTTGCCGAAATTTAATAGATTTATTATTACTAAAAATTCCTTTTTAATACATTTATAATCCCCAGACTTCGACCTCATTCGGCTGTAAAATAAATTTTACGCCCAGATGTGACCAGCCGCATCGGCTTACGTATAAACCAAAAAAAAAATTGTTAGCTATAGTTACAAACCAACTATGCTTCATAACCTACTCCTTCAAAAACTTCTTCTCTGAGCTTCTCATAAAGAAGAATAAAGATTAAAATAGGGGGACAAAACTAAATACCTGACAAAAATAACCAAAAACCAAAATTATATATCCAAGAAAAATAAAACAAAAAAGAAAAACCAAAGAAAATGCAAAGAAAAAATAAACTATGAAGGCATTAATAATCGATAAAAATTATATAATACTGCGCAAGGAAACGCCTCGCCAAAGTATTATATGTACATAAAAGAAAACTAATGGAATGTTCTAGAATTTATTTTCCAAAGATCAGCCTACTCCATTGCACCACATCTCATTACACGTCCGTTCCTGTTAATTCACCTGTATGCCTTCTTCCCGATTAGGATAGAACAACAATGCCAATCTTTTGGAGGGGTACGCCGAATTTCCCACTTTTCATCCAAAATTCCAGAAAAAAAGACTTTGAGCGAGAATATGATAGCAG
The DNA here is from genome assembly GCA_003550325.1 of Gigaspora rosea. Lineage (NCBI taxonomy): Eukaryota > Fungi > Glomeromycota > Glomeromycetes > Diversisporales > Gigasporaceae > Gigaspora > Gigaspora rosea. The sequence goes on along the minus strand of QKWP01002762.1, from coordinate 10,393 downwards.
GAGTATGGTAAAATGTGTTTTTGTAGCCAAAACTTTTAGAGAGTGTGTTGAAAAACTCATTTTTTAGTTCACCACCTAGCCAAAATATAACACCTTCGTCGACGAAGAAAGAAATGTTTGTATCTCCACCAGAATTTCTTGTACCAAGGGCACCCACTGCCAGTTATCTTGAACAACCGACGCTTCTGGCTTGCTTGCCGAATATATAAAGGAGTCTCCCGAGAGATAAACAAAAAAAGGTTGACCTTTATAAAAACCAGTATTATATCTGCTTTGTCTTTTACTAATAAAAATATTGTTTTTCGTTTGCTTAAAATTTTGGACAAGTGATCGACGGGAAGAGTTGAATTTGATAGGTTTAAGAATTTAAGATTTAATTTTTATCTTAATACCTTATATATTTAGCTTTGTATAGTATAAATTTTTAAAAAGTGTTTACAATAATATGGTAGACTACTGTACTTTTTTTTTATAAGTCACATTATTTGATCCATCTAAGAGAAGTGCAGGAAATCATGTAATTTTTTAAAAGAAAGAAAGTACCCACTTTATCATATCCTATATATATATAGTAAAATAGCCAATAACATTGAAGTATTTATTATAATAAAAATTATAATATTTAGATTTAAATTTCTTGATAACTATTTATCCAAATGAGCTGAAATTTTTACTGTAAATAGATATAATATTAATCTATATATAACTATAGATTATTAGTATTTCAAAACTAATAACCTCTCAAACCTAATACAGAAGCTGGCCACTATGCATATCAGTTTAGGGAGAGTATACTGTATAAGTAAATCGATTTTATGCAATAAGAAAAGTTGTTTAGAAGAACAAAATCCATTTATTATAAAATGTTTATATAAATCAGTTAATATTTCATTAATGTTTTTTTGTTTTACATTTCTACAAAAAAAATTACAAATTTTTAGCTATATTTGTAGTTAGGTAAAATAAAAAATAATACTAATAAAAAGTTATCTGATTTGCATAAAAATTTTATAGTAGATGTATTTTGTTCTCCTGAACAACTTTTCTTAATTTACTTAGTATTATTTTTACTTTTCTATATCAACTATCTATGATCATATATAAAATTTTTAAAATAATTTTACTAAATCACTTTTTTTATATTAATTATAATTTGTGTTTATATAGAACCATTTTTATAAAGTCACACCTTTTTATAATCACCATATTAGGGTGAGCCCAACTGTGTGATTATAGGTGAGGATAACTATATATGTTCAAAAAACGAATTTACTTTGTAATCCTGTATAGGGCTTAGACCAAATATTTTATAACAACAAATTCAAAGCGGACAAATATTTGTAAAAGCGAAATAGTAGTATGGATAGTGTAACTATTAAGGAGGGAGATTAACCGATTTAACCTAATAGTTAGAAATTTATCAAAATTTAAATCGTCATGAATAAAAAAAACTAATATAGATAAAAAATAATTACATCCGTAATTAAATTAATACTGACCGAAGTCTTTATTATGAAATCTCGATGGCTTTAAATCTAAAACTACAATATTGTCGCAGGCAAAGAATTTCTAGCGTACTACAAACTAAAAAAAAAAAAAGACAATGAAGCAAAATGAAAAATACAAAATAAAATGTTTAAACTCACCTAGAATGCTAATAACTAAGGATTGGTGCTGCTTAAAATTTTTCTTAATCGTTTAATCGTTTAATTGTTTAACCGTAGTGTTCCACAAAAGATCCGGGTCCGGTCCGGGTCTGGTCTGGTCCGTATACCGGACCGAATCTGGATCTTTATTAAGATCCGCCCGGTCCGGTCTGAAAAATGGGCAATGGACTAGGAAAACCCGTCTTTGAAGGGGTTTTCCATTTTGAGAAAATGGCAATTATTTGTCTGTAAAACCTAAATTTACTCCTGCATTTTTTGTTTATTTTTAGATATCAATTACTGAATAAACAATGTCATGTGATTATAAAATACTGATTGACCAATCTAATTTAATTGAGTCGTCAATCTTTTGTTGTAAATCTATTTTTAGAACACGTTCGTTAAAAAATTGGTTTACATTCAAGTTAAAATATCTCGATAAATTATTATATTAATGTAGGGTAAAAAGTGAAATACATATAGATATAAACCGGAACTTTAATTTGAATCAAAAATCTCGAAATTGATAAAAAACGGGTTTTCCTAGTCCACTGCCCAAATAAGCTAGCTTTTCTGTTGGGTCAAAAATGTTCATAATGTAGGTAAAAAAAGTGACATAAAAGACGAGCAGAGCCATCAAAGAGATATGGAGGGCAATATTTTTTTCTAGAGAGGTTTTTTTTTAGAAATGGACCGGATCCGGATCCATAACTTGAATCCCGGACCGGACCCGGATCTTTAAAAATACCCGCCCGGTCCGGTTCATACGGAACACTATTTAACCGTTTAATTTGGCCGGCATTAAAATAATTCCGGCCCACGACCAACATAATTCTGCCCGGAACTATAGAGCAATTTTTTAAACGGTTAAACGGTTCCAATCCCTAAGTAATAACTAATAAAAAAATAATTATATACAATTTTTAATGCTTCTCTAATATCAAAATGATCTTTAATTTTATTTAATAATCGTTATTACTCGAATAAAGGTCTCTTCAGCACTACGCTAGCTTACTTCCTTTATTTTTCCTTAAGTAAAATCGAAGGAAGCTTCTCTACATCTATCTTTATTGAAGTCAAATTCATTCGTTTATATACATTTGATAATATATGACACGTTAACGTGTAATCAGGGGTACCGAACAATTAATTGCAATTACAGTAGTTAACTACCATTTATAAGAGAATACGTATTATCATAAATCATTAATATATGGTAAACAATGTACAATCGATTGAGTGATAGATTATCACTACCGATCAGGGACAACTGTATGTTAAGTATTTCGAATTTAAAATTTTCTAAATTTTCTACGTACATATATATTTTAATGTAATTATAACCTAATGTTAAAAAAGGTCTTTATATTTTTATAAATGTAATTATAACTAAAAAAAAGGGTATCATATTCAAACACATTTTACAATCATAGCAAAAATAGATACTGGACCCGTCGTTAAACGACGGGTTTGTTATTAATACTTTGCAATAACATAAATAATTTTCTAATTTCTGTTTAATACTATTTTCTATTTCATATTAAACTACTGCTACATATTGTCACATTATTAAATATTATTATACTGTGTTTACATTATATTAATTCAAATAAAAGAAAAAAAAAATAAATAAGCAAAGCCTTCGCATACTTAATTTTAAACAAATCCTTTTCATTTTTTTTCATTATTAATTTCTTAATATGGAATGATACAACTTTTTCGCTCGTGAAATCTTTGATCAAATATTAAAAACGCTCATTCGTCAAAGGAAAAAAAAAATTCTTTAATAGCTCGAAATAAATATAATTAATATTTAACAGCATTAAAAATCTAAGCGATTCACAACCAAATTTTGCAATTAATTGATTAATTGTGGCTGCGTCACCAATCAATTGAGTTCAAAATAATTGCAATCAATCCATTAACGTGCTATCTAACACTATTAACAAAAGCCCAACACGTTGACGTGCTATCTAGAATTTTATAATCTTATCCTTAACACGTATCGTGCTAACACGTTTTTAGCGTTGAAGATTTTACAAAAAAGGGGCTATATGTCAATAATCAAGTTTACACAAACATTTAGTGAATTATACAAAAAGAAAATGACAATCGATTTGGTAATCGATTGCCAACCTGTTTAAAAATTTCCCGAATGTGAAATTTTTTGTAAGTTATATATGTCTAAGAAAATAGCACTTGAACTTTATTTATTGAAACCTATAAGTGCTATGTATATTACTTTACTAAAATTTATATTATATATTTGTTAGTTCATTAACTCGTAATTCGACATTTGAAGAACATCCTAATTCATCAAAGATCGGATTTGGATTATCAAAACAGATAAGCGAGGCATCTATAACTCCAAATTAATCTTAATGAAATGCTAGCATATAGGGAACCTAAATTCCTTGTAATCATACATATGATAAAAGCCTGGCTTTTATAACTTAGAATTCCTATTCTTCGATTAGAACATTCACTCGTTATTCACATTTTCAAGGATAAACTTTAAAGATTTTATCTTATATACGACTTAAAAAGAATAATTCTTTTGTATTTGAAAAAATTTATTAAAAATAAAAGTTATAAATACAAAATTCCAAACACATTATTTATTTTTAATTAAAGAAAATCCATAATTTAGTTCTAAAATCAATTTTTAAGTCAGGTACTTGTATATGTAGTAGAAGATTGGATCCGGTTAGTGTTATTGATAACCTAAAGAGATATGTCAATATAAGTAACGATCTAAGTGTAGACAAATAATAATATCCATTAGAATTACCTATCCTATCTATCCTTAAATAAATGAATTCTTTATGTTCATCTTTTCCAACTTCTGCAACATTGTATGCTCCATCAATGTTTCTTATATTTGCAGATTTTCGATAATGAACGAATGCCTTATAATAATCTTTTTGATTTCGATAGCAATTCATCCTTTTCTATGAGAATTCTATTTAAATAGAACTAAATATAGCTTTTAGCATGTTTTTTTTTTTGCAGATTCATGAATGCTTTTTGCCCATCATTTTAAAATCACAATATCAGCAAATTTTTAATACCATATAAAGAAATATTTAATTACAACATTCAGGTAATTCCTTTTATTTTGATATATTACACAAAGAAAATATCTGTCTACATACTTTCAATTGATTATATCAACTATATCAACTGCTTGTCATATGAGGTATCATACACATCACATTCAAATTCAGGTGACATATTCGCCGATATCTGTCATGATGATAGGCTTTCCAAAGATTCAATGATTTCGTTACGGTTCGTATGACCTTTGCCAAACAGTATGCACGTACATCATACCGGCAAAAATTCAGAAGAAAAAAAACGAATATCGAAGAATGCTCGAGAAGATGAGAATAAACATAGATAGAAATAGACATAAATGTCAAAAATCTCATTTAAACTAAGCAGTTCCACGTTTCATAAATTTTTTTTTTTGCATTACATGTTTATTTATCTACTTATATAATATATAAATGTAATTAAGCAGTTCCACATTTCATAAATTTTTTTTTTTTTTGCATTACTTATATATAAATATTATATATTATATATATATATATACGGCGAAAGGAAATTTTCCCTGTCGATCTCAATGCATTACCCAAGCATATATAGTAATGATGAACAGGCCAAAATTTTAAAGCGTTAATTAGTATAATTTTTTAATTGTACTTTACAGCAATAATCGAAAGCCACATCGATATAATTAAATGCAGTAAACTCGTAACCGTAATTGTCATATGCTGCAAAATTCATTGGGATGGTTGGCCTACTTTCTAAGTTCACATTTCTTTTTCAGCACTTCGGAAACATCTCTTGCTTTAAAGTCATTTTTTGGTCACATTTATCAAATTTTTCAACGACGTATTCTTCAGTTAAGTCTTTCATTGTTTACCCGTCACCTTGTATTGTTTTGTTATAATCACTGAATTGTTCAGATAATTGTATTGAAATTCATCTTTCTTTCGATTTAAAATTTCTGAAATATCATAAACTGCAATGCTCTTAAAAATGTTATTCCATTTCGTCACTCGAATTTTAGATAATTGTTACGATTTCTCCATAACATTTATATTAAAAGATTTTATCAACTTCATAATTAACGACGTATCATCTCTATAACTTATACTATCATAAAAATTGACATTTCAGCTAATCTGATTCGTCCTCAATTCACTGTTTCAGACGAAATTTAACACACTACAAATTTATAAAAAAGTTTAAATACAAACACATTTTGTATTGAAAATCTAGCAAGTAAATGCCTAGTAATAATAATGAATTATTGTTGAAGCATATTTTATTGATATATCCCACTACAAGAATTGTAAAGAATTTCAACGCAAATCCGAAAAGAAGACATTTTTATTGCAGATTATGTGGGAAAAGGCATTTCCATCCCAATATAAAGTGCTTTGCAATATAAATTGAGTAAATGCAAGAAAATCAAGTGTAATTATAATAAAAAAAAACGAACATTGAAATAGTGATTTATGCGATAAATTGAGAAATGCAAGAAAATTGAGTGTAAACACAATAATAAAAAAATGGGCATGGAAATAAGTAGTTGATTACTGATCAATGCAAGAATTTGAAAAATACAAAAGTTGGATTTGATTTTCGTATCAATTGTATAATTGTAGGCAATGACTATTTCCTCCACATTTTCAACACTGGTTGATTAACTTGATCAATCGGTCTTTCCCATCTTGAAACTTCTAGTATATCCGAGATCAACAGTACCACATACATCTATTCAAACTACAGAAATCCTCTTTGGCGTAAAAAGTTCCCCGTTCTTTATGCGTTCATTCCCTTTTTTTAACACCTCATAGAATTATTTTGTCTCTTCTTAGATCTTCCTGTATCTAGATAGTTTAAAATTAACAATTTAATAATAATTCCATTTAATCCATTTACAATGCAGATTTTACCTCATTTTCTTGCAACAAATCTGGTCTAACATGGCCTTTATTACTCTCCCAAAATTGCCGTACGGTGGAAGATTGAATATACTCATCAAAAATATCTAAAAAGGTTTGTGCCTTTTCGGCTAGAACACCTTTTTCCAGAGCAATAGTTTGTAAAGCTTTAAATAAACACATTTCCGCATGTTTCTTTCGTGTATATTTAAATTGAAAATCTTTAAAAATTTTCACAGCACTAAATCGATTTGATAAAGTGTCTTTTAGTAAATCATCGTAATTCTTGAAAATAAAATAAAATAAAGGGCGAAATATAAAAATTAATAAAAGCTGGTAAATTTTCGGAAATGTAATGCTAAATATCAAATATCAACCCGAAACTTCTCAAGATAAATATAAGTTCTCTGCAGTAAACACTTTTCATGTTAAACTTCATTGCAATTTTTCACTGCATAAACACTTTATGTTAAACTGCAGATATCCCCCAAGACAAGGCCTATGGTCTTTCTCCTAGGTCTTATATGCCAGCGAACACTGGATAAACCAGAACCTTATATTGATCTTTTGAAAGTCGCTCTTAACCATTCCCCCAGACAAAACCTACG
>QKWP01002761.1:0-50311 GCA_003550325.1 Gigaspora rosea | reverse complement strand
TATTACTAAATACAGTTATTACAAAATTTCCTTATTAAGTTCTAATTTTCAAACTAATTTCTACCAAAATTAAAACCTATTCTATAACACTAGTAATAGATTGCAAAGTTCAAGTCAAGAATTTGGTTAATAATTTTATTAAAAAGAATTAGTATAAGAAGGCAAAATTTTAATATAGCAAATTATATTTAGATATTATAAACTAAGTAGATTACATTTTAGACTAGGTACTTATATAAGTTTAACATATTTTACAATTTATATATATATAAATATTTAAATAAAATAGTAGCATAACTGCCAAAATATTATTTATTGTGTATATATGACTCAAAACTGAGCTTTAAAAAACTTGTTTAAGAATATTAAATATCAAAAAGCAGTACTAAAAATATAAAATAATAATTAAAACTATGTAGTTTTATTATAAACTATATTAATAAATTTTAGTATACAATATAAAAAAACAAAATCAATTTCAAATATTAAAAAAAAATATATATTTAATTCTAAATTCAAGTTTAAAATAAGATATATAATTTACTGTATTAAAAAATTCGACAATGTAAAGTATAGGCATTATAGCACAAATAAGGAATTTATTGAGACTCGAAAGCCATTTTCAGATCTTATTATTTATATACCGTAAAAGGTTATATACAAGACCGGGTCTTTTAAATTCCACCAAAAAAATAATTAGTAAAAATAATTAGTAAAAAATAAGGGAGAGTTTAATATATGGGGGGGGGGGATCTTGTAAATGGACATTCGATTCGTCTGAATCGAAAGTCGATCGGTTCTGATCACAAGGTCACGAGATATTAAAGTTCGAACGTTACATTGATAATAAAGTTAAAAAGGAATTGTGGCGACCTGCAATATCTTGTGATCAAGTGATCAGAATTGTTTTTAAATTTCAATTACTGAATTATTGGATCACGAGATGCGCCATAATATACACACTTGATTTTTTTATACGTAATAACTACCTAATAATCAACTAAGGTTTAATTCCAGTTTTTTTTTTTAGCCAAGTAATAATCATTTAATTTTTGGCTAAAATCAACATGCAAATATACTTTGTTTACCAACAACTAGTTTTATGGGGTCTTTAAATATACTCAAAAACATGTAGACTGCAATATATTTATATTATAGAATATAGGTAAATTAATAACTTAATTATTTTACGTACGTACGTACGTACTGTAAGTAATACGTATCTTAATGAACATTAAAGATATTTTAATAACCGAGTATAGGAGTGATCAAATTATAAACATTCATTTGAAATTATATAAATTATTAAAAACAGCTTTAAGATTTAATGAAAAAATGAAATGTAGGTTTGTAAAAGTCAGTCAATATTAATCAATATTAATTACATTTTCAAAATACAATATTAATCTGTTTCTATTGACAAACGACTGTATTCGTATTCGTTATCGTTATACGTATTATTGGTTATTCATTCAGCAAAAGAGTTATACGTAACCCATTTTGTTAAAAGAAATAAAATTCCAAAAAAGAATAAATAAAAAAAAAAAACAAATTTATTTGTACGTACTGTACGTACTTTTTTTAAAAAAAGAACAGAGAACGCACAACAAATACAATCATTGACAAATAATAAAATGAACTTTAATGATTTCTAATAAAAGTTAGGTCTAATGTAAAAAAGAATGTTACAGATAAATTATTTCTATATAGTTATTATATAGTTATTATATAGTTATTATATATAGTTATTATATAGTTAGTAATCGAACATTACTAATTATTTGAAGTTTGATATTGTTAATGTCTATAAGTAGATTGATCAAAGAGAGTATTTCTATATGCGTATGAGAATCAAAAGATTAACCATAAAATTTATATTAGAATTTCAAATATCAGTAAATATCAGTAAATATCAGTGATGTGAGACTTTTTTTTTCACACTTTAGCTTGTGAATTTTATGAATTTAATGATTCGATTGATGAACTGTGCATCTTTGGTTCATTAATGAGTTATAAAATGCTAAACTTTTAATTTACAATAAAACCAAGTACGTACTTGATACATACGTATCAGGAATGTACGGCACTCACTTACCGATAGATACATACGTAGTATAAGTTAGATAACGTGACTTGTGTTAGTCATTGTAATAAAAAACCGGTCTTTGGAGAAATCTTTCCCCGAATTGCAAAGGTGTCACCTATTCACTTTTCTCACTTTGTTCATGATATCACTACTTCAATTTTGGAATATCAGATGTTATAAATATTATAAATATTACCGTCTCCCGATTCGTTTTCCCCAAATATCGAATTTTTGTAGTTCTGATACAAAATTTGTATAGTACGAAGGTTTAAGCTCTTGATTTTTTTTTTTTTTTTTTCTATTTGACCAGTAATTTTCTTATATTTTGATCATTTTTTTAAAAAAATTTTTATTACATTATCTGTTATTATTCTTTTATTAATTTTGTTATATAGTTAATTTTTATTATATATATATATTATTTCTTGAGATATAAAAAACAATAATAGTTATATTTTTTTGAAAAAGAAAAAAAAAAAAACTTTATAAAAACTTTTCACAAATCACTGCGCAGTGCGTGCGTGCGTGCGATTCATATAAACTTTATGTGTTGAAACTTTGAGAATAGTTTTCCTTATTTCTCTTTTTTTTTAAAACATGACGGACTGTTCAACTACTAATGAAGCAACGGTTGAACCAAAGCAAATAAATCTTTTTATCGGTATTACAATAGCCGTCTCCACCTCATTTATTCAATCACTTGGACTTACTATACAGAGAAAATCTCACGTTTTAAACGAAAATATATATCCTAAAGAACTACGGCGATCTGCATGCAGAAGACCGTTATGGCATTTAGGATTTGATACCTACCTAATCTCCAATATTATTGGAAGTGTATTCTCTATTGGGTACCTTCCTATTATCATATTAGCACCTCTGGGAGCAGTAACTTTAATATTTAATGCATTCTTTGCCCAATTATTATTGGGTGATGTATTTTCAAGGCAATCAGTAATAGGTTCGTTCATTATAAAAAGTATTTATTTTTTTTTTTCAATCAAATAACTTTTTTTATTTTTTATTTTTTTGTTTTTTTTTTTTTTAGGGACGTTTTTTATTATTATTGGTGCGGTAATGATTCCTTTCTTTGGTGTAGTCAAAGTACAAAATCATTCTCTTAACGACTTAATAGAATTATATAAACGTCCAGCATTTATTGCATACTTCTCAACAATTGAGTTTATTCTCATTGTAGTTCTTATTGCCGCCAAATATGGAGAATATTTGTTAAATAGATCGAATCGAAATGATCGTGAATTTATTTTAGGATGGCATTGGAAAAAATTTCAAACAATTCTTGGAATAACTTACGGTATGGTAGGAGGAATGATATCTAGTCAAAGTTTATTATTTGCAAAAAGTGGTATAGAGTTACTACTTTTAAGCATTAATTGTCGAAATCAATTTGATCGACCGTTGAGTTGGATTATCGTAATAGCTTTAGTTGCAACAGCTTTATTACAGGTAAATTTAATAATAATAATAATAATAATTTACGTAATTTTAAATTATGAATTATTATATAAATATATTTTTTTTTTATTTTATAAAAAAAAATGATCGAATTAGCTTTATTACCTTAACAAAGGTTTGCGATTATGTGACACGATCATTTTAGTACCACTTTCCTTCTGTACGTATAATGCTTCGTCAATAATTAATGGTCTTGTATATTATGATCAATGGGAAGAATTAGCATGGTATCAGATATTATTAGTAATATTAGGTATATGCATTTTGTTATGCGGAGTTCTTGTATTATCTTGGAGACGTAACGTCGCACCCGAAGAAGGTTTATTAACAGAAGATAGAATGTTATACGGTCAAGATATAGAAGGATTAACAGAATTATATGAAGGTGAAGAAACTTTCTCAAGATATAGAGATCATGATAATTTTTCTGAAACAAGTAGTCCTAATGTACGTCAAAGTAATGGTGATTCTTCTCGAGAAATTTTGAAGTTTCAAGAGATGATACAGGAAGAAGAAAGTAATAATGCTGATGAAAAGACATCACTTTTAGGAAAAAAACGTAAATCTAGAAGAAACAATAGATCAGTTTCTATTGGTACATTACAAGAGGACAATTATGGCATAATATAGCAGTTATTTACTAATTTGTTTTGTTTTTTTTCTTTGGAGTGATTTGAATTATATATTTAATTTTAGTAACATTTCCAACATTTCCATTGATTGGAAACTTTTTTTTTCAATTTCTGGATTTGTTTTTTTTTTGTGTTTTTTTTTTAACTATATAATTCTGACCGGTTAAAATGAGGGGGAAAAAAAAAAGTACAATGGTCACTTACATGACTAATTACAGAATTACAGGACTAAAAATAAATCAAATTGCCGAAAACATCAAAAATTCTTTAATCAACACTAAAAAAGGATGTAATCAAGTTAGATTTTGAATAAAAATGATCGGGTTTGTGTAATTATATTACGAAACCCGGAATTTAAACTTGTTTTATTATCAGTTCTTAGTGATTATCATACCATTTATCCTGGTTCGAAAGCTGGTCATTATGGATAAAATATTGTGTTTGTCAATGAAATAATAAATTGACTCATCAGGAGTAACCACCGGTTAATATATTAATCGGCAAAAAAATACGAAAAAGTGGAAATTCATTGTATCACATCAACGTACTGTATGTACTGTAAAAAAAGCATTCTCTTAAACATGCAGATCATAACCGAATCTAGATGATTTTGGTCGCGGTACGTAATTTTTAAGTATTAAAAACCATTTAACGTTAATAAAATATTACAAATATTAAAAAAGTTTTAATAAATTTGTAATTTTTGTTGAATGCTTTCTTTTTTAAAATACATATTATGTGCATTCCTTATTTTCAACAAATATGTCACAATGATTTAGTTTATAAACACTGCGGAAAAATTAAATAACTAAAAATACTAAAAATGGATGAAACTATAAAATATATAGTAATTTTATTTAATTTGATATTTATAACTTTAAAATCATTTTATTATTACCTCCGTGTGGAATCTCCCGCAGTTATCGAATTCATACATAATCTTTGCACGATTCTTCATTAATATTAAATTAATAATGGCATATCGTATATAATACGTATGAAAATCTTGTTACCAAATATAGACAATGAAATAAATTAAAAAAAACTCTAAAGGTAATTGACGAGTGAATTATTCTTTATATTGAATCATTCAGTGCATTTAGTTTTCTTTATTCTTATTAACTTCTCACTATACCTGATACACACCACTAGTTGATTTTCTAAAAAAAATATATATATATATATGTTAACTATCAATCTACATCTGTACATTATTTACATTATTTTGAAAAAAAAAGATACAGACACGATATTATAAACTTCGATAATCCTATTAATTATTAAATATATAATGAGTTCCTAGATATTATCAGTTAGTATAAGTACGTGTGTACAGTACGTAGTAAATACTGTAAAAGGTCATTCCCTTGGATAGTAAAAACCCAGACTGTAAATGCAAAGTACGTACGTATGTACACCTTTGTTATAATATAACGGGTCTATTATAGGTTTTAAAATTGGTAGAATGTAACAGATCCGGATCTCATATATGACCTTTTACGGTATCTAATATCTGATATCTAATACTATATCGATATATCTATTATAATACTTATATTGTTGGTAAATACAGTAAAAGGGAATATTACTATCGTAAGAATTGGAACCGTTTAACTGCATAAAAAATTTGTTCCATAATTTCTGGTTAGTTTCGGGTTGAATTATGTTAGTCATGGACCAAAAGTATCATAATGCTGGCTAAATTAATCGATTAACACGATTAAATAGTTAAACGATTAAAAGAATTTTTAACCGATTCCAATCCTTATTACAATTATTAAAAGTACGTAATATACGTAATATGAATCAATAAAAAAAAAAGTTAACACTTAACACACCTTTTTATATGATAAAATTTCGCTGATTATCAAATTTTTAACTAGATAATCAAATGATTCTAGAACTTTATAACTTTTGACGGTTCTCTATCACGTGATAATTATTAATAACGCGCCCGACCAACGAAAAGTAGGTACGCTCAGGTAAATGAGAAGCACGTGTTACAACCTATTAGACTAAAATGACTAAAATGACTAAAATGACTAAAAAGGTAATACACGCTTTGTGAATATCGAATATAAAACGAGCTCGGGTTCCTAGACCCTGTTTACCAATATTACCTTTTTTTCCTAAAAAAAAAGCGAAAAACCTTCTTTAAGGAAACTATTAGTTTTTAATAGATATGGATTACTCTATAAGCATAGCTAATTTAAATCATTCGACAATTCATTTTGGAAGCCTTAATTCAACACCGACTCTTCCACCAAATACTACTGGACGAAAAAGACCTCGTAGTAATAGTATGAATAAAAGTGACCAAGCGCAGGTATATATTTGTTATATATATAATTTGGTTTCTGTTAAACGACTGATTTTTTTTGGTTGGACCTGATAAATATATTTATAATAACTATTTTTTTTATAGAAAATAGCACGTCAATTTGATGAAAACTTGGATATTGAAATGGTATTAAAATTCGCGTGTTTTTTTTTTTGTAATAAAAAAAATTTTATTTGAATAAATTATCTCTTTATATTCAGAATCAACCACATGAGACGATGGCACAATTATCTTTGAATACCACACGAACGCAACGTTATCATCATAATAGACAAACAAATAAACCTTGTGTAGTTTATACAATGGGTCGTAGAACAGATTGTGAAAGATGTCTTCAACGAATTCCTGGTCATTTTGCTCATGTTATTAACCATTGATTAATATGATCCTGGCCGATAATGAAAAAAAAAAATCAATTTTCTGCTTGGCCGGTAGACTTTTTTTTTTTTTTCTAAATCGGCTGATCAAACTTCTTATGATGATGAAAAGTAATTCATTCAATTCATTCATAAGCTTTTGATCATAACAGAAAGTTGTTTTTTTTTTTTTTTGTAGATATTATTGAGTTATACTTACTTACTCTGTGTAACACCAAATATACTTTATGTCGTTAGAGATATAGTGCGTAAGCGATGTGTACTCAAAAGTAATAATAGATTTAGATCAATAAGAAGTGATACGATATTTTAATTAAGGTCTATAAAAATAGCTATGAAACATAAACCGTAAATCGGTGTTATTGACAGAAATTTGAAATTAATTCTCACTGGACTTTTGGACTTTTAAAAATTTTTCAAATATTTTCAATAAAGAGAATAATAATTATTCTTTTTAAATTCTCGTGAAATTTATAAATTCAAGATATCATTTGATATTTGATCTCTTTTTTGATATATTACTTAAGATTACTCATAACAGATAAGAGTTATTAAGTGGTGCCTATTAAAATAAACATAGGGAATGTTATATGTATATTAAAATAAGTTATAATTTTTAAATAATAAATTAAATATTTTTTATGAGATTTAGGATCGTCTTTTTAAAATAAATTTCAAGATATTTGTATAATGAAATTTAATCTTGATCTGTATGGACTTATATAAATTCGCACCAGAATTAATTTATTAGCCAAAAGATGTTTACAACATACTGTTATATAATGGCTTACAAATAAGAGATTTCAATTCGTTCCATTAAGATGAATTTCACTATCAGAAAATAACGGAGGACTTGGAAGAATAAAACAAATTGCTGTGATAAACTTAGTAGTTATTTTTTCATAAAAACTTTTAATCATAAATTATGCATAAATAAATAAAAATTAATACCCATGAAAAAATTCGAAATTATAAGTGACCCCAACTTATGTCCCAAAGCAACACTACTACTAGTCTTAAAAATCAGGGTCCCGGAAAATTTTTGATTTAATTACAATTCCTACCGTTATCGTTATCCAATTCCCTGCCCTCAGCCGCATGACTTTAGGATCTAATAATGTGTATCGTTGTTCTTGAATTTTCATGATCTTTGACCTTCAAAATGTCGAATATTGGAATATATACTTTGCCTGTTGGATATTCATCCATATAGTAGAATAAAAATTTAAAAAACTTTTTTTTAACCAGAAAAAAATCTAGTAACCACTTACCATTGATCATCTAGTTCTATTACAGCATTATCAATTTTCAAATTTTCAATGAACCGCGCGTTCTGAATTTCATAGAACACTCGTGTCGATCAAAACGTGATCATTGACCAGTCAAATCAAAAAAAAATTTCATTTAATTTAAATTATCTTGATCTGTCATTAGTCATTATCGTTATTAATAATTATTATAAAGCTTTACTCTTTATTTACAGTATCGATATATTTTTCTGTCATCAAAACCTTTATTAAAACGCGTCATGACAATTAGTTTATACAATTAATGATAAAAATATCACCACTACGTGTATACATATTTATTAATCTACTATGATACTTAGCCCAAAAAACAAATGATGCCATTGAAGTACGTAATATATCTGTAAGTATTAAGCTATTTTATTATTATTAAAATAACATATCAAGCGATATTATCGATTAAAACTTACACGTACGTATTAATTTACTATTTCAACATTTCAACTTATATATAACTATATAGTATAATAATAAATAACATATTTTTCGCTTTTAAATGAAAATTCTTGAAGGTGTTTATTATTTTTTTTTTAAGTACAAAAAGTATGTTTCTTTTTTTTTGATGTTTGAATGGCTTTTACGGCAATTTTTATTAGCGTTAGTGAAACGTTACATTCTTTGGTTACATCAGCCAATCATGCGAATATTCTTTAACGCTAAATATGTTACGTATTTAACTTTAAATAAAGATTACTATGTAAAAAAATAACGAATAATCGATTAATCGAATATTCACAAAAAATGACTAATATTCGATGAATTAAATAATTTGTTATTTTTTTGTATTCACTTATTCACTGAATAATTATTCGAAATAAAACCTATAATTAATATAAAGTTACGTATTGTTACGAAAAAAAAAAACTTTTTTTTTTCATTACATAGTATGATATATAGTTTTTAATTATTACAACTTTGGTAATATATACTGTAGTATCGGTATATAACGATAATTTTTAATTGTTTCATTTTTTTCGTAATTACATAACAGTTTTTTTTTTATATATAACTTGAAAATTGGCCATTTTTAGATAGAAAATGGGGAATTAATAATTCAAAGCGTATCACAATCCGACATGTCAATCTTAGTACAGTAGTAGTAGTAAAACTAAATGGATTATGGCAAAATTGGAAATTATGTTTGCAGATTTAAATTATTTTTATACATATAGAATTTAACACAAATAAAATCCATGTCTTGGCAAACCGAATTATCGACTTCCAAATATCTGATAACTAATAAATTACACGAACAAAATATAATTAATAGAATAATTAAAAACTGTGGAAACAATAATGTGAACTAAAGAATGTTTATTATTAAGAAGCTATGTCAATGTTTGGTTTCAAAACTTTAATTGAACTTTGAATTTTCAAATTAGTTTTGAACTGTTATATATGTTGTGCGTCAGATTAAAACCGGCCTAAATTAGTATTAAGGTTAGGGTGATAATCACAGAGTAATTTAGGCCAATTATTGTATATCATTTAATGCTGGTCATCTGATGCACTTAAGCAAGTTTTAATCACTCTGGAGTAATACTATTGATATAAAATAATAATCATTATAATATTAAGGCATTTTTTGACATTTTCTGTTGTGTAACATACATACGGCGTGACTTTTTCTTTATAAACTGCTTCGATTAATTAGTAGCAAATAATATTCAATTTTAAACAAGTTTTACTTTACGGGTTTCGTGTACCAGAAATACCCGTATTACTTTATTCTTTTATGAAATAAAATCAGTCAATTTTTTAATACAAATGTTAAGATTCTCTTTGAAGTATTGCAAAACAAGGCTAGCTTTGTTTTGACGAATCTGTGGCTTTAAGGTATTTGCTAAGAGGTGCCTTTTTTATAAGGTAGATTGAAGAGTTAATTCAAATTATTTTTACCTTTATTTCTTTTTATAGAGTTTATAAAAAGGATCTTTTTGCATGATCTAAATGATTATATGTGACAAATTAAAGTTGCACAAATCAATATATTTGATATATAAATAAGTTTTGTTTATTTCACTATTTTATTTTTTTTTTTACTAATACTAATGCTAATTTTTTTATATTGTTACCTTTTTGGTTTTAAACTCTTGGAGTTAATACATTTTTTTTTTTAAGTTAATTTTGTTAAACTTAATTGTTTTTGTTTGGTATTAGTTGCAGAATTGCTATTTCAATAGATTTTATGTCCGTTTTTTATAATGGTTTTATATGTTTTACTTTGAGTTTTATAAAGCTACATAATGTGCAAAGTATAAGATTTTTTACATAATATCAAAAATCTTTAGAAAACACAACTAGTAGAATAATTAATATTAGATTTTGTTATATCAGCTGATTTGATTTTTGGGCCTTTTTTTTTGATAAACTGTTACATAAAAATTTGTTTTTAAGTAATATTAAAAAAAAACTAATAATGAAATATTTGTTACAACTAACAAAAAAGCTTTTTAACATTTAGGAAAGTACTGTTTATTATGTAATTTATTTTTATTATAAGGTACCCCCTCTCTTTCTGTAATTGAATTAGCAGCCAATAATAATTTTTATATATAATACATCAACAAAAATATATATGCGTAATCTTGCATAAGTTTTTACAGTACATAAGAAAATCATAAACTTATGTATGATTTAGTATAAAACTACATAAATCTTACAGTATAAAATAGTTTAAGTTTTGGTACTTGGTAGTTGTAGTAATCCAATGCAACATATCATAGCTGTTGTAATAATAACTATACTTAATAAAAGACCGAGGCATGACCTCACCTTGTAACTGGAAAAAAAAATCTTACAGTATGTAAAAAAATCATAAATTTATGTAAAATTTTTACATAAATTTATAATTTTTTTATAGTGCATAAAAAATTTTAAATTTACATAAAAATTTTATATAAATTTACAATTTTCTTAAAATGCATAAGAAAATTGTAAATTTATATAAAATTTTACATAAGTTTATGATTTTTTTATAGTGTGTAAGAAAATCATAAATTTATATTAAAAAAATTTTAATTTTTGTATTTTTTCAATTTTTGTATTTTTTAATTATTGTATTTATTATATGCAAAATATTTTGAAAGTCCTTAAAATATTTTAGGTCTAATATTTTTGAAATATTTTGAATTTTTTGAAATATTTTAGAACTGGGAAACCAAGCTGAATCAGTAGATTTGTAGCCTGGATTATACCAAGGGTGCGGTTAACTAATATTTTCTAAATATTTTGATAATCATATTACAAGATCAGATTAGATCTTTGTTTATTTTTTTTTGTTTATAATTTAGATTTTCTTTTAATTTTATCATTTTCACTTTGTTTTTTTTTGGTTTGGTTTTGTTTTTTTTAGTTTTATTTTGTATTTTCAATTTTTTCCTTTTATTCATTATTTTTTAATTTTTTTATTTTATTTTTACAAAAAATACTAACCTTAACTTTTTGGCATTTTGCAAGAAATTTATGACGTTTCAACACTTTGCGCAAGCCAACTTAGCTTTCTAATGCTTTACAAGAACACACAACTAATTTTATCAGGCAATTTTTAAATTTCCAAGAAACGCTTTTTTAGAGAAATAAAGATTTAGTTAGTGCTTTATTTTTTTTTTGTTTGATGGTTTTTGTTCTTTTTGTTTTTGTTTTTTTTTTATTTTTTTTATTAATTTATTTTAATCGGCTCTTTGCAAGAAAAATAATTTAGGCTTTTTCGATACTTGGCAAGCAAACCCAGACTTTTCTAAAACTTTGCAAGAATATTTGGACAACTTGATTTCAGCAATTTCTGTTATGACTCTACTTCAGAGAAATGGAGATTTGGGGTTTTATTTTTTTTATTTATTTGCTTATATTTTTATTTTTTTTGCTGTTTTCTTTTTATTTATTTCTTTAATTTTTATTTTTTTATTTATTCTGGCACTTTGTGAAAACTGTGATTTCAACGATTTCTGAATTGCAAAAACACGAACTCTTACTTTATAAAATAGAAATTTGGGGCTTTGTTTATTTTTTTTAGTTTGCTTACAGTTTTGTTTTTTGTTTGTTTTTTTTTTACTTATTTATTTAATTTTATTTTATTTTATTTATTCTTGACTTTCTTTAAAACTTTGCAAAAAAACAACCTGACTTTTCTAGTACTTTAAAAGAACACCAACTCTAACTTCTTTAGCACTTTGCAAAAAGTAGTGAATATGAGCAAATATAATAGTTAAAACTAAAAAAAGGAAATAATAGAATAAGAAAAATAAGTGTATTAGGCTAGTATTTTTATAGAATTAAATGTGACAAAGTGCAAAAGTATTTAAAATATTACTATTTTTTTTGATATTTTTTTTTAGATTTGTTTTTTTTTTTGGGTTTATTTTTTTTTATCATTTTTTTTATTATTTTTTTGTAAAGAATATATAATAATATATTATAAAAATATATAATATTAATTAAAAATTTAAAATATAATGTATAAAAAAAATATATATAAAATTTTATAATAAATTGCGAAACATTGAGAAAACTTGCAAAAACCTATAAAACAGTTAAAAAATTTGCAAAAAGCATAATTATGTGAATATTATTATTAATTAATCGTAATATCACATTGAATTACGCAAGTTTTTGCCAGTTTTTACCAGTTTTCAATATTTGTTTGTTTGTAATATTTAGGGTTGTATAACTTACCGTAAGTTAATATTAAAATGTAAGTTATATTTTATGTTGTGTAAGTTACTATATAAGGTAAGTTATATAATGTAAAATAAAAAAAAATTATGTATCATTTATCAATTTAATATGCTTCATAATAAAGAAACTTTTTGGAACAGATTTGAAAAAATAGTAAATAAAAAGGACATGAACAGATGAAATATAAAACTTGTAATAAATCATAGGTCAAAAATAAATCACGAATTCAAGAACATTACAACTATTGCAAGTTAAAAAATTTTGTCAATAGTAATACATCAAGTTCTATATCAAGTTTTGTACATAATCATGCCGATAATACAAGAACTATTAATCGCAAACAATAAACAAAAATGGAAAATTTTTCATACAAGTTTATGAGTAGTTTATAAATGCAGATCAAAAAAAACTGGAAAGTTTGTTAGTATATGGGTTTTATTCTGCTGGTATTTCATTTAATATTTTAGAAAATGATAATATAAAAGCTTTTTTTTCAAGGGCATTACCATACTTTAAATTGTCTACACATTATTTTCTTTCAAATTCTCTTCTTACTAAAGAGTATTCTGGTTTAAACACTGTTATTAATTACTTACTAATAAAACACAATTTTTGTGTCTTGTAATGGATAGTTGGTCAAATATTCATAAAGATTCTATCATTAATTTTATGATTACAACTTCCAAACCACTTTTTTACAAATCAGTACATACAAAAGAAAATCAACATACTGTACAAAATATTGCAGAAAAAATAGACAAAGTTATACAAGAGCTTGGTGTAGACAAGTTTGTGGCTGTTATTACTAATAATGCATCTAATATAAAAGCTGCTTGGCGTATTTAGTGATTTGGCCCGGTTGGCCTATAATTGGGTAACTGACCTGAACTGAAAGAAATATAATTAACCGATTGAATAAAATGCTTAATCAAGTAATTCGGCATAATCAGTTGATAGCTGATTAACTGATTACAAAAACAGTTGTACTGTATTAGAGGTGTTACCCGAATCAGCTAACCCATATGGGTTGACCCGACTCGACGGGTTATGCGAGTCATGGTTCAAAAATTGTACCAACTCGGGTCAAACAGGTCATCTATAGGTATTTTCAAATACTTTTGCTTTTTGCTTTTTTTTTCAACAAAACCCGAGTTCAGCTTTTGTTGGTTATATATTATTTGCAAAAGGCTTGATTATATTTATTTATTTTATTATTTTATCAAAGAGAGTGAGATCTAAAAACCCACTTCTTCAATTCCTTATTTCTTATATATGAGTCAAATCAGTAGTATATAAGGAATAAGGAATTGAAAAAGTGGGTTTTTAGATTTCTCTCTCTTCAATAAAATAATAAAATAAAATAAATACAATAAAGCCCTTTCACAAATAATATATAACCAACAAAAGCTGAGCTCAGGTTTTGTTGAAAAAAAAGCAAAAGTATATTTGAAAATACCTTATATTTTGTGTAACTTGTTATACTTAAAATAGCTTGCTTTAAATATTTCGCCGAGTTAAATATATAAATAGTAAATTTTAGATACAGTAAATGTAAGTATTAAATAGAAGCGTACGAAGGTTTGTAGACTTTTTAAAAATAGAATTTAAAATCACTGATCCAAATGAACTTATTTAATACTCTAAATAATTTTATTTCTTATTTTTTTTTTGTACCCCTAACAATTGTCATATATGCAACTTTTAAAAGATCCTTAATAGAAGCGATACTTCTATTATTACTTCAATTAAATTTATACTATAGCTAAACTTTCAGATTGTAGTACAAATTGATTTCTAGGTTTTAATATTATAGAAGATTGTGATGAAATTTCACTGCCATTAAACCATCTGTGTTGTCGGCTAAGATACTAGATTCAACATCCTCAATATCAGTATCTTCATGCATTAACCCTATACTATTGAGATGTTCTTCATTATTTATTAATATACTTCCTATTTTAATGTATTTTCAATAATTTATTTATTTATTTTTTATAAAAGCAAAAAAATAAAATTAAAAATTATTACAAAATTAAGCTTGCTTACTTATTAACTATTTAATCTAAATAATTTTTTAACAATTAAAGTCTACCCAATAGTAATAATTAATTATAGGTAACCTTTGCAGTTATGAAATTTTTAGTTTACTTTTGTAGGTATAAGATTCGTAGTTCACTTTTGCAAGTATGAGATTCGTAGTTCAACTTATTACTAGTATTTTTAAATTGTATAGTTTAATTTTCTAATGGCAAAGTTCATGAAACTTATTACACATATAATCAGGTTGGGTGTTATAAAAGTTAGAATATACTGATACATACGGTAAAAGTCAGACAGTAATATTCGTGAAACCAATGTTGTGATTTACCTTGCAATATGCTCTTTTTGGAAGAAAGAAAAGCCAGAGCAGATTTACTTGCTTAGTTGACTGTAGATAGGGTATAGGGCACGAGGGCATGGAGTATGCCCCTATGGGCATGCCCATGGGCATGCCCAGAGGCCAAAAGGCATGCCCCTATTTAAGTCTAACCCTAATGCTAACTCTAGCTCTAACCCTAATTCATATTTAACTAATTATTAAATTTTTATATACTTATTAAATAATCATTTAATATTACAAATGCTTCTTTAATATTTTTTAGCATAAGTACATATGGACCCATCTAATATCGCACCAAAAACCAGGTATATGAACGTGCATGCATATATATATGTATATACATAATTGCTATTTAAAGTTTGATTTACATTTGAATATTATTTGATTAGTGGAAAACTTACAAAATCGCGATTTTTTAATTAAGATTTTTTTATTTATTCGAACAATGTATAAGCTGGAGTATTCAAAATATGTTATAATCTTAATAAATATAAAATTATTTATTTATTATAAAAGTTTAACAAAATAATTTATTATCAATCGTATGTTTAAATGTTTTATAACTATTTACAAAAAGTTGTGAAAGTTCTGGATCGCCATACTATAGAGAATTCATGATATTTCTCAGACTTCCAAAGTTTTTAAGACCTGCCTTAATTGATCTTTAATTTTTACTAGTCAAATCCTTCGATTCTTTACGAAATCGATTTTTATGTATATATATATATTTTTTTTTTTTTAAGGTAAGGTCATGCCTCGAAGACTTTATTGAGTATATGTTTGTATATATTATGTGATACAATGTTATACTATTCAAGTACTACAGACTCAGACAGGTATGAGTTTGCTTATTTTTGAGATTTTTTATGCAGATCTTTTCTAATTATAGTAATTTTTTTGCTTATTTTTGAAGATTTTTTCACAGATCTTTCCTTTTTTAGTAATCCTATAATTAACCTGACCTATCTATGTATATTTCGGGGTCCTACTCAGACATTCTTGACTATCTGTGACCTAAACCTACCAGAGCTTTCCATACCCCATTTTCTGTATGACCTGGATTTTTGGACTACTCTCTATTTTGTCATTCGGCTAATCACTATATTCACTGCTTCTCTCATATTGCTGATCCTATACTTCCAAGTAGGTGCGAGGGCCTTGCCCAGACGATCGTAACCTCACGGCTACTTCCTAAACCTTGGTGTCCCGAGATTACCCACTAGTAGTACCTGTAGTGCTGCCGCCGCCAGGTTCGTATCTCAAGCCATCTCTTAAATGCTGATTTTTATATTTTTTTGAAAACAGCTATAATCAATTCTTACCAATACATAATACATACCATCTTGTTATATTAAATCTGTTCTATACTTTGCCAGCCGTTTAATGTTGAAGTCTGGAATTCTATTTGCATTTTTTTTTACTATGGTTCCCGAAAGGCAAGCTTAGGTTTGACTGTATCCATACATAGTTATATAAAAATCACCTTTAGTTATTAGGGAGATCTGTTATCCTTAAAGTATTTGAGAGTCTTGTCATTTTCGTTTAAAGATACTAACCATATCGAACATTGCATATTGTTTTGCATGATTTAATCTAAAAAAGAACAAGTAATTAAATGGCAAGTTAATAATCATTAAATATATAAAGATAGAACAATAACGTTAAAAGGAAATTACTTAAAGTATAGTTCTGCAAGCGCATCGACCTACATTAATAAACTTATCAATTTGGTCGAATAATAATTAATCGTATTGTTATCCCAAAATAGCTGTAGTAATTAATAATGGGCTTAGTAGCTAACCTTTTTGATTTAATGCCCGTAAGCCTGCATTGTCCAAAGAGCTGATGCTAAACAAAAAAATTCATTTGCAAGATTAGAAAAATATCTATTGTCATCAAAATCAAACATTTCAAATAAGAAAATTATATAAAAAAGTAATACTTAAATATAGTAATCATAAAGATTCAACATGCATGATAAAATCAATTAAAATAATTAAGTGCTTTTTTTTTGATTTAATGTCCATACACCTGCATTGTCCAAAGAGCCGATGCTAAAAAAAATTTTATTCACAAGATTAAAAAAAGAAATATTGTCATGCATGATAAAAATTAATTATCATCTGTATAATGTACCTAAAGTCAGTGTTGTCACTCGGACCAGACCTGGACTCGGACCGGACTCAGACTGAACCGGACCGGACTCGGACAAAGCTAATCATGTCCGCCGGACAGCCGGACAGTTATCGTATAGGCAGACTTTCTTGTGATTGGTTGATCACATAAATTGAATATCGCGTCATAAGTAGTCATTCGGAACTTTCTGAACTAAAAAAACCTTAAGTTTATTCGTATGTACGTACAAGTAAAGGTGTAGAAATATTTGTGGCGATACCTCTCTATCGCAACCCCTTATAGTAATAGGCAGCATATGTCGTAGTGAATGTCTAAAGTCGTAGATTGTAATAGGGATACCATAGATCATAATACTATTTTCTAAATATTTGATTTAATGTTAATGGTCAATGACTAAATTCAAAATCAATAAGTGCCAAAAGTAATAAATATAATTAATATGTTCTTCATTTATTACGAATTATAGTCGCGAGAAATCAACTTCTAGCATTAAATCTTGGAATTGTTCAGAAAATTCTGAAATTATCTGATTTTTTGTTCAGAAAATCAATCTCATTCCGAACATTTTAAAGAATATTTATTGGATGCGTATGTTTTATATGCTTTTTATACATTTTTATATGATAATTTTTAATTAAAAATTTTCTATTTTTACTTTCCATATAAACACCAAACATCTTTTAAAATGTTCAGAACAGTGTTGATTTGCCAAACAAAAAATTAGATAATTTCAGAATTTTCTGAACAATTCCAAGAGTTTTTTTTATAGGGTCTAAATTTGTTGAAAACAAATTTAAAATTGTACTACGTATAGAATTCAATGTTGGTGGATAATTTAGTTGGACTGGCGAAGTCTTGCTTAATTTTAAACGAAATATGTTTGGAAATATTATTATTATATCGATTGGGCAATTTTTACACTTTTTTTTATAGCATTCTTGTTTGCTGTTACGGAAACTGAACATATCTCAGAAAGTGTTCAAGAATTTCTTTTGTGGGCATCAATTATTCTTGAATTGTTTCTACTTATATGTATTGAATTGCGTCAGTTCATAGAGATTTGAGCATTTTAAATAAATACATCGAACTGTATTTCACAATAATAATAAGAAATAATTATAAATTATTGTTAAGTTCATATATACATGTTATGCCGACATATATTTTTGATTTCGTGGCTTAGGCCTGAAAATGTGTAGTCGAAACTAATTATAGCAGTTGAAACTATCGAATTACGACGAATAATACTATAGTATTCATTATCCACCCTTCTACTTCAATTTCTAAAGAAAGAGGAGTAACATCTAACAAAATTTTTTTTATTAGTTAATTATTTTTAAAATATTATTCTTTTTACAATCAATTCAATACGATCTAACTTAAATGAAAAATTATAATATATATTTATCACTATACACAATAAATAAAATATTTTCATCAAATGTCAAACGACAGAACCATAATCCCGTAGCACATAATAAACTATCACGAACGAATGAACCTATTTATTACTTTAAAAAAATAATAATAGAAATATAAGTTTTTTATTTTACTCCTAACTAATCTAAAATCTAACTTATTCAAGATCCCGAAATATAAACTACTTACCAAACGTTTTTTGCATTTGTAATCTATTTATTATATTTGCGACAAAGTTATTAGCTTTTTGTTCAAACCAAACTTATTTTTTGTAAGTTATACTTACTATACGTTACCATTATCCTAGCTTAATAATCGTCTTTATGAAGTGTACATGAATCCCAGAAATATCCAAGCTTGTAGTATGTATTATAAAAAAAAATCAGGGTAAAAGTACTCTAAATCCATTTTACTTATTTGCGCGGGTAACACAAACCAACAAAGGGAATCCGATTTTGTAAATAAACTAAGTGCGCGAGATAAAAATTTAGGGTTAGGGCCTTAACATTAGAGGCTATAGGGTTAGAGTGATGCCTAATACTAGTAAAATTTCATTCCCGTCATTTTTAATTAGTGCACCAAGATCGATTTAAACATTAGTTTTTGCGTATTTTCGCTTTTTTCTTCTTTTACGCGTGTTCGAATTCTTCGTCGGGCTGATCCGGAATAGTCAAAATTTGCACTCTCCGATTGGCTATTTCCTCTCCAGGAGCTTGTATTACCCGCACAAATAAGTGGATGCCTCTAAATCAATGATCTGGAATTAAAATTTTTTATTTCCAAATTCAGACATCGGACAATGTCCATGTCCATAATATGTCCATGTCCGACAAATATTGCTCAGACAATGTCTGATGACAATCTATTTATTCAGACATAATTCGGACACGGACATCGGACAATGTCCGAAAATGTCCGGTCCGCCCAAAATAGCTCGGACTATGTCCGGTGACAACACTGCCTAAAGTTATAAAAGAAATCAAAATTAGCAAATGTTGTGAATAACAAAATTGCATATTTTCTGCTATATACTACCAAACCATTCAAAAATATTTTATTACATCATTTAATTACAAATAAAATTAATAAAATGCAACCACCTCAAGGTTTTACCCAACCACTTACCAATCAAGGCCCTCGATGGACAGGTTTTTATTGCTCTGTAGACAAGAAGACAGGCAATAGATATACAGCTAAGTGTAAATATTGCTTAATTGAGCAAGAGGGCAAGCCTGAAAGACTTCATCAACATGTTCTCAGATGTAATAGCTGGCCAGTTACTAAGAAAGCTAGTTATCTTAAGAAAGCTAATGAACAAATGACCCCTACTCGCAAGTGAAATAAACCTAACCAAGAAGACTCAATTGAGACTATATCTGAATCATTTGAATCATCTGAATTAGCTGTACCGTCTCCAAAACAAGATAGCATTTTAAATTGGTATACTAAACTGATACCTTCTGCACAATCCGAAAAACTCTACTCAAAATTACTAAAATGGTAATCTCTCTTTTAACTTCGTTAAAAACCTGTATATCCAAGATTTTCTTCAAGAATTAGCTCCAAGTTACCAACCTCTTTCTGTTAATATGCTATGAGCAGTGTTGGGCTGGACATTGGACATGGATATTGGACTACCCATGTCCAATCCAGTCCAATCCATTGGACCAGAAGGGGTTGGACATTGGACATTGTGTAACATTAAATTAGTGCATATCATGTGACAATTGGCCAATCAAATTATAAATTTTTGACTATTATACTTGATTTATTATAATATACTTTTGATACAAAGATAAAATTCAAATAATTTAACAATTTAAAGATTAACTATAGTTACTACTATATGTTTCTGAAAATAAGCTCCTCTTTAGGACAATTTTGGACACAAAAAATCCAGGTAGCTTATTTTCAGATATAATCAATTTTTGGTCAATCACCAATAGTCATTACATAGTAAAGTCTAAATTCTACTATGTTAAATCGATTATTAGCACTTAAGTAAACTTGTTTGGGAACTACACTACACATATTCTGAAAGTTTCATCAAAATATGAGCACTTTTTATTATTTGACTTTTAATTTTTATATTTAATGAATATATTTTGTTAGTAAAAATTTTAATCTCTTTATTAAATGTAAAAATTAACAGTTAATTAATAAAAAGTTCTCCAATTTTGTTATAAATTTTAGGGTATACATATTTTAATCTCCTGAATAAGTTTACTTAAGTGGCTTTAATCGATTTGCTTAGTAAAGTTTGGACTTTACTATGTAGTAACTTTCATCAATCATGAGGTAGCTTATTTTTGAGTTAAAAATGTTTTTGGAGTAGCTTATTTTTGGAGGTAGCTTATTTTGACAATATACAGTATAAAAAACTACCAATTTCTGTAATTGTAATAGTTAGCCTAATTAATAGTAATAATAATTAATATAAAATTACTATATATATGTATAGTAGAACACAATCTAAGTTTGACAATTTAGATTAATTCTTCAATCCAAATAAATTTAGATATCAGATATCCTGATTAGAGATTTTTAATCAGATTGGTCAAAGAACTTGAATAACAAATCTAAGGATATGCTTAAATGCTAACTTTAAATATATATAATCTAATGCAATTCAATCTAACTTTGATAAAATCCAGATGATTTATCAAAAATAGAATTAAAGCATTATATTATAACTTTGGTATAACTTATTAATAATTGTTAATTTTAAAGTTATATATTAAATAGAATTCTTTTATTGCTCAGGTTTATATAGAATTCTATTGCAACTTATACTAATTTAGAATTAATTTAAATTCTTTTATTATATAGATTTAAATAGAATTTTGTTGTAGCTTATATAATAAATAATTTTAGAAATTTTAGTAAATAGTTGGATATATTGGACCTGAACTATGTCCAAGCATGTGTCCAATGTCCAGTCCAGTCCAATCATGTTAAAATTAAATGGACATATGTTCAATGCCAACACTGGCTACAAGAACGTATTTTAACAAAAACATTCTCTAACTACCTTTAAAAAAAGTTAACCACTATGGCAATTTTTACCGACGCTACTATCTGTCTAGATGGTTGGACAGATATATCCGGGAACTCCATTTACAGGTTCATGCTTCTTAAAGATAGAAGTGTTACCCGGGTCGGTTGACCCGTACAGGTCACCTGACCCATCGTGTCATGGGTCGATAATTGCTCTAACCCGAATCAAACGGGTCAGATTCAAAATAGGCAAAAACCTATTAAAACTAATATAGCTGTATGGTAGAAGACAATTTACTATATAAAATAGTAAAGCTCTTATTCAGGTCAGCTTCTTGACAGGTCTTGGGTCGAAATTGGTCTAATAAAATAAGTAATCGATACTTCCCAAAGTGAAAATGAACTCAAATCACAGAAAATTTTCAGTTTAAATATTTGGAGTACTGGCTCTCTCTTCTCTAATAATCGTTACATCAATATTTAAGGATTAACTTAAAATTTTCCGTTTGACCTGTTGACCCGAGTTATACCCGGGTCAATTCATGACCCACCCGGGTCAGTATTTTCTGACCCGGGTAAGACCTCTACTTAAAGAACATGAGGAACACGTTATTGATATCGTTGACCTATCTGCAAGCCGTCATAAAGCAACCTTCATTATGAAAAAAATCAAAGAATTTTTGTTAGTAATGGGTTTCAAATATCATCTGCGATTGCCTGTATTACTGATAATCCTCCCGCGATAGATTCAATGAAAAATCTTTTAAAGGTAAGTAAATGCATATACAGGTTTTTTTCAACAATAATTTAAATTCGATTTAAGGTTAATTATTAAAATATTTGAATGTTAAAATATTTATAATAAATTCACTTACCAAAGCTAAAAATACAAAAATTAAGAAATAATATTGTTAATTCGAAAATGTTACTGAAATATTTTTAGTTTTGTACTATTGAAATACTGTTATCCTATATCTACTTCTTCAAAGATATTAGTTAACTAGAGTGATCTTAGACAGTGAACACTTTGTGTAACTTCAAACTTTGTTACTGTGGTATATCTAAGTCAGTATGGCGTTTTTAAGAAAACTTAATAAAGAAGGTTTAAGGCAATTTGCAATTATGAAAGAGGCTACAATTAAAAGTATATGAGGATACTAATAACTGTTTGATTTGTGTAGTTAATAGTTGTTTTTATTATTGAAAGAGTATGAAGACTCGATGTTGAACTTGGGGTCCACATCGGCCGCTTTTATACTTTTTGAAATTTTACAAATGTAATTGTCAATATCTTTTACATGTGTAATATATACTACAACTACTATTAATAAAATATATAGTATAACTATAATAAATGTAATATATATAATAATGATATAAATATAATATATGAGATATCTAGAATATAAGCTATAAATATGACATCTTTTAGATATATCAGATCTATGATTTTTGTCCGCAGCAATCTCCTAGCCAATCAGATTGCTGATCTATTAATAAGTTTAGGAGTAAATGTTTGACAACTTCTATCTTGGCAACTAGAGGTCGTACAGGGACGTATTATAGCTCATTCGAACCGTCTCAGCGAGCTGAGTCGAATGGTGGTAGTTTCATCGAATTCGAATTACTGGTTCAAAAGTTATATCCGTTTTTGTGATGTTTTATAGGTTAACAATACGCATCTATTTTTAGTATTCAACCTTTTATCGATCTCATATTTTTGAGCGACTTCTAAATAATTTTTTTTTTTTAGAACGAATATTCGAATATTATTCCTATTAGATGTTGCTAGTATGCATTCAATCTTATTGTAAAAAATATTGCTAGATTTGCTAGTATTGTCTTGACTTGCAATAAAAACCAAAAACTTGTAAATTTCTTTACTGTTTCACATATATGGCAACAGGCTTTGCAAACTTGGCAAAAAGAACAAAGCATCTCTCATTTTATAAGTACATTTTGTAAAACAAGATGGTACTTTATTGCTAAAGTTTGCTTGGGCGTATCTGCTTATGAAAGAGGTTTTCAATACTGTCTTAGTTTAAGCAAGTCTAATAAAATAAATTATCCAAAAATCAGAGACAATATTAAAAATATTATTAATGATAAATACTATTTTGCTAGTAATGATACATTGATAAAAGTTATTAAACCGGTAATTGATGCAATCAGAAGACTTGATCAAGAGATGCTAGTTTGGCGGACGTTTTTAAAGAGTTAATCTATATTCATCTTGAAATATCCAAACTTGAAGTTCCAATTCCTGGCTTTAAAGCTCATGCACTGGCCGTTATTAGCCAACGAGCAAAAGAATTCTTTGCTGATATTTATTTTGTCACCTTATTTCTCTCTCCAAATTACAAGAATATGGCTATATCAAGATATATGAATGGAGATCGTCTTCTACATGGATGCTTGGAATTGGCCAAGGTCTGGAACTTTGATAAAAAAGATGCTGGTCTGCTTTATAAAGAGTTGATTATCTACAAAAGCAACAATTCCCCATTCAATCATATTAAACTTAATATATAACAGTCGCCTAGATCCTTTTGGTCAAATTTTACTGGGCATTCTCATCTTCTTCGCCAATTTGCTAAGAAAGTCCTCGCTATTGCACCTCATAGCGCTGCTTGTGAATAACTTTTCTTCTCTTTGGGGCTTATTAAAACTAAAACTAGGAATCGACTTTCTCCTGATACTCTTTTCAAACTTGGACAGATCAAAAATGAACTTCAGAAACTTGTTCACAAAAAAAAGAAAGATAACAAACAAAAAACTATTTTAATACCTGAATCCTCCAAAGAAAATGTTGGCATATTTTTTGAAAAGATGGATAATACTGAAGAATTAGGGCAAGATGAAGAACTGGCTGAGATGAACGAACAAATTGAAATAGTTAGTTGATATTTCTATTATGGAGGATTTTTTCGATTTTGAGACATTCCAAAAAGATCAAGAAAATTTTTCTCTTATTGAAGTTTATGATTCTTCAATAGCTGTCGAAAGTGAAGAATGGTCAATTGAAGATATTTTAAACCAATAATTTTTTTATACAAAATTTTATTGTAAATTCATTAATAAAGTATAAATACATATGTTAAAATCTATAAATTACAAGTATGCGAAATTTTATAATTTAGTACGAAAATATTTCTAGCGCTAGTTTAAGTATACGTGAAATAAAAAAAATTAACGTTAAATAAATAGCTTTTTAATCATATGAATTTAGATATATAATTGGTCGATCATTACGTGATCATAAAAGCATGTCCGTGGCTCCTATATTATTGGCCTATTTATGGACGATCATCATGTGATCATAAAAGGGCATGCCCATAGGCAAAAAGAGCATGCCCTCAGCCTAGGGCATGCCTCTAGGGGCATGCCCAATTTTTTGACCGTGCTCTAAACCCTAACTGTAGGGTAAAGTGTTGTGATTCAAACCCTTTTAACAATTTTTAATCTCTTAAATCAAGATTATCATTATCAGATACATAGTTATGTACGTGCGTTGATTGGTTAATATAGATGATTGGCACGTGATATAATTTTAATTGGTCAACTCATTTGACCTGAGTTATAATTCGAGTCAAATATCTAACTTGAATCTATTGACTTGAGTTGACTCAGGTAATAACTCTACTGACCCGATTGACCCGGTTAATTCAGACAACTTGGGTTAACCAATAATTTAATTAGAAATTCTGACTCAGTTGAATCGAGTAATTCAGATAATATGGGCCAACTGAGTTAACCGAAACAGTTCCAGTTAACCTGATTGGAATCGGGTGGGACCGGTTCGGGTAACCGATTAATGATTTTGATCTCGGTTCAAATCATTAGGCATATTCTTAAAAATCAATACCCAACAAAAGTATTTTTAGAATGTTAAGCACATGGAATTAATCTTTGGATCAAAAATATTCTAAAATAAAATTGGCCAAAAAACATATTAAAAACTAGCAAAAAAATTATTAATTATTTTAAAAACCATAATATACTAGCTGCACTTTGTCATCTTCAAATAGAAAAATATAGACATATAATTTCTTTAGTACAAACAGTAGATACATGTTGAGAAGCTGCATTTTATTGTATAGATCATTTATTACAAACAAAAAATGCAATTCGTTCATTATTAATACAAGAAAATATAGAATTAGTTCTAATATCAAAATTTATTTAATGAATAATTTTTTTAGGCAAAATTTTAAGCATCTTCGTAACTTTTTAGAACCTTATATCAAATTTATTCATAAATTAAAAGAAAATGTACCACTTTTATCTGCAGTTTTTCTTAAGTTACGTCAACTAGAAACAACAATATGTAATAATAATTATGTTCCAACTATAGTAATCATGAAAAGTATAAGATTAGTAAAGCAACATTGGAATGATTTTTTATACAATCCAGCAACAATAGCTGCATATAAATTAGATCTATAATATTGTAGAGTAATAATGCTGCCTGAAACTATATAGTTTCAAATTGATGAAAATGAAACTGGTATAACCAGTTTCGGGCATAATCTTCTTGGCTGAAATTTGTCTAAAACCCAAAACTATACCAATATACCGAAACTGTACTAAAACTTTGAAACTGGCCTGCTAAGGGCAGTGTCATTAATCACCTGATTATTTTTTATCAGAGGCCTACCCCCTCCCTCTTCCTCAATATATAAATAGTCAGATTCTTATATATAATTTCAACTTTTTTTGCCCCCTCCTCTCCTAAAAAATCGATTTTTGTTACTTCTCTAATTAAATATATATAAGTTAAAAAAAAAATTTTAATAAAAATCAATATACTAAAGCTTAATTGTCTGTCACTATTTTTATTTATATCATGCTTTTTTTAATATTAATTTTAAACAGAGGTTTCTGCTTTATAGAGGCCTCTGTTTAAAATTAATATTAAAAAAAGTGTGACATAAGTAAAAATAGTAACAAACAATTAATCTTTAATATATTATATTGTCTTCGAATCTTTTTTTAGAATTCTTTAAGAATTTTTTAAAATTCTCACCCTTCACTTTCTCCACCCATCTATCCTTAAAAAATTCTTTAAAATTCTTACCCTCTACTTCCCCTACCCACCACCCTTAACAAAATTCTAACTTGGGCACTAACCCTTAAACTTTTTTCAAACTCAGTAATACTAAGTCAGAGAAGTTTAATTTAAACTCTGACTTACCGTATTTGTCCGAAAATAAGCTACTCTTTTTGGCCAAAAAGTTACACAAAAAATCAAAAAGGTAGCTTATTTTAGATTGTTAAATTTTTCGAATAATTAAAAAATGTACCAATAAAAAGTTGTCCAAATGCTATAAAATTTTACTATAAGTGTATTTCGTTGTGCTGAACAACTTTACTTAATCAACCTTTTGAAGTTTACATAGTAAAAAAAAGTTTTATATATAGCAACTGTTAATGATCTTTTAAAAATTTTTCTAAAAATCTGGGGGTAGCTTCTTTTGGAGGTAGCTTATTTTAGGAAACCTATGGTAGTGTTACTTTAAAAAATATCTCAGATTCGCATTTTTGCTAAACTAAGTAAAATTTAAACTCTGGCTTACGAAGTTTTCAAACTTTGACCAAAAATAGAAGTTATATTTTGTGTTTCTATAAAAAATGCTTGGGTTATACAAAAAATTAATCTCCGATAAACTGGGTTAGGGTCGGGTTCATTTAAATTTAAACCATAACCTGGTTCTTTTAAACCTGGATCGGGTTCAATTGAACCAAGATTAGGTTCAGAACCAAGATCGGGTTCAAATCAAAGTACATAAACCAAGATCAAGTTCAAATGAACCAAAATTGGGTTCATTTGAACCAAAATTTGGTTTATTTGAACAAAGTTCGGTTCATTTGAACCACAACTGGGTTCAAATGAACCAAAATCGGTTTCATGAACCAAGATAAGGTTCAAACGACCCAAGTTAGGTTCAAATGAACCAAGGTCAGGTTCAAAAACCAAAATCGGATTCAAATGAACCAAGATCAAGTTTATTTGAACCAAAATTGGATTCATTTTGAATCCTAATAAAAAATTCAAACTACTAGCCCGTGGCAATGCCTGGCCCCTAACACTAGTCTATTATATTAAAGCACAAATGTCCATCTGTCACGCTATTGATTAATCAGAAAATTTAATATAGTATTTCCTATTTATTGAATATATATAAATTGCTGATTATTATAATACCATACTTGTGATTATCCTATTTAGAGGTCTGACTTGATGAATACTATTCACTAAATATTCACTAAATATTTGAATATTCGAATATATAATTTTTCACTGAATGAATATTCGAATATTTAAAATTTCACTGAATATGTTCATTGAATATTCATTGAATATATATATATATGGGCCCTCAAAAGTAGAAACCACCGAATTTGACTTTTTAAAAAATTTTGGTTGCTTAACTTTCAAGATCTATATCTCAATGAATTTTAAAGCTATTTCAATAATTTAAATTTTAAAAGAAATATTAAATCTTAAAGTTTATTTTAAAATTTAAATTATTGAAATAGCTTTGAAATTCATTGAGATATAGGTCTTGAAAGTTAAGCAACCAAATTTTTTTAAAAAGTCAAATTCGGTGGTTTCTACTTTTGAGGGCCCATATATATATATTTATTTATTTATTTATAATTTTATTTATTTTTAATAATTTATTTGCATTTTTATTAGCCAATTTAAATGAAATATTATATAATTTTTTAACATTAAAATACATTTAATATTCAATGAATATTCAGTAAATATTTATTGAATATTTTCAAAATTTTTGAACAATATTTGAATAAAAAAATATTGAACAAATGAATATTCAAATACTTATCTTTTTGAACAAGTCAGACCTTTAGCTCAAAGTTAAGATTTTCATTTTAAATTTTATATATTCAAAAGCGGGGGTTATAGTATATTTTAAAAGCGGGTTTTACATATTTTATATATTCAAAAAGGGTTTTACAAGGGCGTGGTGACTTAGGGAAGTTGTTAATTGTCACCCCCAAGCGACAGGTCTAGAGTTCAAATCCCACTGGAGACAGTTTAGAAAAATAGGCTTGTGTACCAGTAACATTTATTCAACGATCGGTTGGGTATATCACCTGTAGCCTTGGTACTACCATTTTGAAATAGAAGCTCTTGGGCGATCCAAATCCAAGGAACAGGAATAATTGAAACCCGTTTGGCAAGATCCGAGTAAGAAGATAGTGAAGATCTTTGATGATACTGCAGATACCAGAATTTGAGACCGAAGAACTAGATGAACACCCTGGACAAGCGAAGTACACCAACCTGGCTATCGGAGATGTATCTGAAGAAAAGGTCCTATGCTGCGGAATTAGGAACACCTAAAGCCGAGATACAACAACCCATCCTGGCTAACTGGTTTGGTAGTTTGGGAAGGATCGGTTATAAGACTGGTTGATATAGGTATCAGAATCGGAATGAACCTTGTAAGGGCACAGATACTATGCGGTTCAATGGTTCATCCTGACTGCTAATGGTGGCCCTTAGCCATTGTGAAGATATTCAAAGTCTAATCTAGAAATGTGTAGGATATAGAAAGATTAGAGGAGTATGTACTATATCCTCTCTAGGATAATTCGGTAGTTGGAATGCTACTAGATTACCTATAGAATTAGGGTGCAAGTAGTATGGCAAATGTCAATCTGGGTGGTCTTCAATTGAAGCAGCACGAGATTATGTGTAGGTGTAATTGTGGTAGGTGATACAGGACGGGGGACACTAGAGATTTTAAATAGGTAATCTTCTAGTTAGGTTACAGGTACAGCATATAGTGTAGAACCTTCGGGCGACTACTCAAATAGGCGACCAAAAGTTGCACGTGTGGCTATATGTACTCTCATTAACCAAGAATGTATTATCTAAAAAATCTAATAAAAATCCGCTTTCATGCAATATTGCAAAAAAAAAAGGGTTTTACATATTCAAAAGCAAATTTACATATTTTATATATTCAAAAGTGGGTTTTAACAACTATTACAGTTTTAAAAAATTTGCTCTATATTTTTTTACCCGATACTAGATGTTATAATTAAGTTTTTAGCAAATTACTATAAAATTTATATGTAATAATCCAACTTTTAGCAAATTTACTTAACTTTAGAGATAGCAAAAACGTCTAAATTCATGCAAATCAGTTATGATCTATATGAGAGATGTCTGGGGTCAGTGCCACCAAATGAGATAAAACTGATTTAGACTTCTTTTTGCAAGATATTTATAAAACAAAAATAATTAAAAACAACTATTCCTAAGTATCATATACTTAAATAGGAAAATAAATAAACACAAGTGTATTGGCCACCACAACTTGTAAAAAAAAAAAGACCAAATTATAGAAGAAAATATCTACTGAGGCAGCCACTATAGAGGTTATAGAATTGAATATAGGGTGCTCACCCAGACATAGAAGACCAGTTTCGCGCATAGCAAGTGCTAAGGCTAAGCTTATAGCCTAAAAGTATATACACTTAAAAATAGACAACGCAAAGTAAAAATTCAACAAAAAGTTTTTTTTGAAAAAGAAAGCTATTTAGAAAAAAAAGAAAAAGACAAATTAATATAGAAGTAAAAAGAACAATATTAACTGAGAAGATTTTGAGTGAAATTTTAAAAAAAAATAATGAACATTTGAGATACAGATTTTAAATAGAAACAGATAATAAAAAAGATTATTCTAAAATAGAAAATCAATCAACTGTAAACAATAACAAAAAACCACAACGATGAAAAAGTAATTTACAGAATTAAAAATTAGCCAACGATAAACCACCAATTAGAAAAATAGAAGCTAATTTTAGACAAATTAAAAGGAAAGTTACAATTTTTTTTAAGGAGAAAAAACAATAATGAAATTGCCAAAATATATACTAAGCAAAATTTTTGACAAGTTTTAACAAGTATTTTTGAACATTGCTATGCGAAAATTTGCATATGAATAATGCAAATACAAAACATATGGGAATTACAAAAATAAATATAGGATAAATTCTTTGTTGTATCGAACAACTAAGAGTACAACAATTGCATTATTAATTAAAGTTCTCAAGTACAATTATATATAAAAATCACCAGTTTTAACAATTATGCATGATAATAGATGTGCATATCCAAATTATTTTCCAAATTAGTCAAATATCCATCATTTTAGCAATTTCTTCAATATTTTAAAACTAGAGATTGTACCCGTTGGGAAAACCTCTACCCGGTTACTATTAAATTACCCGGATATCCGGATAAATTACTATTTCACACAATTGCAAGTTCTACCGGGTACAATCACTATTTAAAACTACTAACAAGGAATACAAAATCCAAAATAGACAAAGTACTAGAAACAGAAACAGATCCAGATATACTAATTATCCAAAAAATAGAATCCAAAATAGAAAGTTTTATTTTCTTGCCTCAAACCTTAGCCATATTTACTAAATTAATTATGTGCTAAAACCAAGTAAAGAAACTATTAAAAGAACTAGAAAACAGATGCACATATAAATTTTATAATTAAATATCATATATTCTTTTGTTTTAATTTTACAAAGTTTATTAGATTTAGGAACTCACAGAGTTCATTCTTAAGAGTAGAGTGTACGTAAATCATTTTTCATATAATATATGAACATTTTTTTGTATAACAGATTATATAGTAAACACGGGTAATTACCTGTTTTAGAAATATTTTTACTATTTGTTTTTTGTATAACCCAGGCAAATTTGAAGCCTCTAGAAAATTTAGCTATATAAGAAAGTATATTTTTTAAAAATAATACAACTACTAAAGATTTTACTACTATAAATAGAAGATTTAATCTGTATATTACCAAATTTTGGTGAAGATTGATAGTGGTTTTAAAATACTTTTATTAGTGGCATATTTCAAATTTTGCATGAAATTCTAAAGTGCTACCAAAATTATATAATAAATGATCTACGTACACAGGACCCCGAAGAATATATATAATACTGAGATCTAATTTTGTATAAACTTATTATATAATTTTTCGATATGTCATATGTTTAGATTTGTATAGCCAACTGGTAATTTTTCAAACAGTCAGATGTTTATTTGTATAACAAAGACGATCTTTATAACAAGTTAGATCTTTATTTGTATAATGATACTACTAATACGGAATATAGCATTTATATGGCATACAAAATTATAAGAACATAATAGGAAAAACAATATGTAAACAAAACAAACTGATAAATAAAAAAAGCGCGTTTTTTTATTTTTTTATTTTAAAAAAATGATAAAATTAAAAAAAATAAAAATTCGAATAAAACAATAGTGGGAATAAAAAGTAAATTTTCGGTTATTCGTATAATAAAGAATAACCGGAATTTACTTTTATTCGCACACTACTTTTTTTTTTTTAAAAAATAAAATTTATTTATTATTTATTTAAATTTTTATTTTTTTTATTCCATGTTATATATATGCGCTGTATGTACATCACTACTTTTATCGTTTTTTTTTTATTTTTTTAAATTTTTTTTATAACATATAACGTGACTTATTTTTTTTTTTTTTTTAATAATGTAACGTTATTTTTTTATTTTTTCTATTTTTATAACGTTAATTATTTTTTTACGTTTTTTTTCTTTATTATTTTTTTTTCTTATTTCTTTTTACTATTTTTTTTTCTTTTTATTATTTTTTTTTAAAAATTTTTTTTTTAATTATCATTATTTATTTTTTTTTTTTAATCGCTTTATTTTTATTTTTATTTTTCTTTTTTAATATCGCTTTATTTTTTTTATTGCTTTATTTATTTATTTTTTTATTTTATTTTTTTTTAATTTTTATTTTATTATTTTTATTTTTTTTTTATCTTCTATCGTTTTTTTTTTTACATTTTTTAATTTTTAAATTTTTTTTTATTATATTTATTTAAATTTTTTTTCAGTTTTTATTTTTATTATAAATTAAATTTTTTTAAATTATTTTTTTAAATAATTTTTTTATTTATTAAATTATTTTTATGTATAAATTATTTTTTATCTGTTATTTAAATCAAAATTATGGTACGTATAAATTATTTTAATGTTTTTTTCTATTTTGTTTTAATTTTTTTATTAATTATTAAACGATTCTTTTTTTTTTATTAATTTTTTTTTATTTATATTTTATTATCGTTTTTCGTATTATTCTTCTGTTACACAGATCAGAATAGATAAGTGTCTTTTTTTTTGTTATTTCTGGTTATTTTATTTTTTTTAGTACGTACTAACTCTAATTTTTTTTCAGAAAATAACTGTCGTCCATTTTGGTTTTGGAGCAACCTTTTTCGTCATTGGCACTGTTACAACTTCTTTCCTGCTATTGGTGTCATCCATTTCAGTATGTGCATTGCTTAGTTGGTGTCCTTTATCGAGTTACTAACTTCCACGTTTTTCTTTTTTAGGTTCTTCGGGAAATAGCTTCGGATTTCGTCGTTGGAGTCGTTAGTCGGTGCTTTGTCGTTGGTGTCGACCATTTCGGTGTATTATTCGTCACTGGTGCCGTGTTTTTTCTTTTTATACTTTTTGTTGAC
The DNA here is from genome assembly GCA_003550325.1 of Gigaspora rosea. Taxonomy (NCBI): domain Eukaryota; kingdom Fungi; phylum Glomeromycota; class Glomeromycetes; order Diversisporales; family Gigasporaceae; genus Gigaspora; species Gigaspora rosea. The sequence continues at coordinate 16,900 of QKWP01002761.1, read as the reverse complement.
GCACTCTAGTTCTAAATACTATTCTTTAGTTTTTTTGTTTAGGTTCGTTGCATGATTTCGTGATTGCCTCAGGTGTCTTGTTGCCGATTTCAACATTGTTTTTGAGTTTTCGCTTTGGGTGCCTATTAGTTTTTTTGGGCGTTCTTGTATGACTACGTGGTGTCTTGTCGACGATTTCAACATTGCTTTGGGTGCGTTTCAGTGTCTCTTGTTGTAGATTTCGTTTTGGGTGTCCTGTCAGTTTTCTTGGGTGCTCTCTGTGCGAGTTCGTGGTTGCCTCAGGTGTTTTGTTGCCAATTTTGATATTGCTTTGATGCATTTTGGGTGTGTCTTGTAGATTTTACCTTGGGTACTTCTTGGGCGTTTTAGGTGTTCTGTTACCGATTTGTTGAACTTTTTTCTTTTTTTTTGTTGTATTATTACTAGTGTTTCATTAGTTATTTGCTATAGGATTGTAGATTATAGATGTTAGATTTCAAATTGTAACCGATTTGTTAGAGAATTGTTTATAATAAATAAATAAAATAAATATATATATAATTTTTATTAAATTGCTTTATATTATTGTTATGGCAAAGTGATAATTAGGTGATCGTAATGCAGATGCATTAATTTATTAAAATTTATTAAAATATAATACTCGAATTTATTCTTTTCCGATACTATTTTTTTTTAATATATAAACTCAGATCTGAAATTGTATAATTTATAGTAAAATTTGAACTTATATGATAATTTTGTATAAAACTTTTAATAAAATTAAGTGTATAAAGTTATATTAAAAATTTTGAGTCTGAATCTGAGTTATATCAGAGTTCTTCAGGGTCCTACGTACACTCTACCCTTAAACATATCTGCCAATTTGATTTTTAGCGATCTTTTTTTGATAAATAGTTATACAAACTGTTGCCATTAAATGATATGAAAAATAACAAACAAAACATTAAATAAAAAAAGCTTTTTAACCTTTATATAAAATAAACAAACAATAAATACCAAAAAAACAACTATACTAAGCCATAAAAAAAAGCACTATCACTAGTTGTTGAAGCGCTTGGGTATATTCAGGTAGTAAACGATTGGTTGTATAATAGGTAAGGGCGAATTCAGAAGTAATTTTACAGAAAAACAGCCTTTTTGACCTTCTCTTAGCTAATAATAAAACATGTAGATATTGCAATTTTCTATACTTAATTATGGCTTTAAAGTAAGTTTAAAAGACTGTTTTGTAAAAACTTACCTTGTAATAAATTTTAATGACAAATAATTTTCAATTATGATTGGCTAATTTTGGGTTAAACCAAATCAGCCAATATAAGGAGAAAGAGAACTGTTATAGAATAGTTTTGGTTAATTTTGGTAGAAATTAGTTGCAAAAATTAAAAATCAATAAGAAAATTTTGTAATAACTATATTTAGTAATTGTATTATGCAAAATAATGTATAATAACATATAACAATGCATAAAGATACATAGTAATACATAGCAATGTATAAGACACATAGCAACATATAGTGATGCATAATGATGTATAGCAATACTTAACTCAATAGATAGATAGACCATCTTTATTTTCTTTAGTTTTAAACAGATTCAGACATGTATTTTATATTACCTTTATTTACTTACTCTTATCTACTATTATTAATAAACTCTTGGAAACAGACACTTTGGAATAGCCCTCTTGCTAAATTAATAACTGTTTATTATCTATTGTTGTATCTTACCGAACTGCTATAGAAAGCGTATAGTTTCTTACAAATATAAAAAAAACTATACTTCCTTCTTGCACACCATTTCACGCCCAAAGGAAAGGAATCTCAAGAGCATGTGATTGTTACTCTATTAGATTTAAAAAAGGCATCTGGTACTATAACATTATAATAACAGGTCAAATAGTATACACTAAGTTCTTTAGTTTGTTTTTACTTGTAATATTTCAATTTTCTTTTTTTGTTGAACATTTTAGTACTATACCAATATAACTTGTAATAAATAGTAACAGTAAATATTAACATTTATTTAGAGTTAAAAATAGTTTTTACTATAGTTTTTTTGTAAGCAAAATGTTTATACAACTTACTTATTTAGCATACCAACGATTTTGTTTTAAATTAATACAATAATGACTCATTTCTTTTATATTAGTTAAAAAAATCTAGTTTTTTAAGGCTTTATTTACTTTAACAAGACATGTTAGTTATAAGGGATTAACCGGTGATGAAACTAAATGCTCTATACTGGTAGTATACTGGTACTACTTATTTAAAACTTTCTTTTTAACCAATAATAATAAAAAAATTTTTTTTGTTAAATGTTGAAGTTCAGAAGTAAAAATGGGTATAATTTATATAATAGCTAATTAAATTCAAGAACTGATATGGAAGCTCTTTGTAAAACATGATTTTTTAATTTGATATATCAGCAGACTGTACTATATTTTTAAAAGGAATTGCTATTCGCACCATAGATTTTTACTATTTGCACCATAATATGTAAATTATCTCAATTTTGTTACTTAAATATTTTAACTTTTAAAAACTTTTATTAATATTATCTCTATGAGTTCTTGATCAAATTTAATAAAATTTTTTTATTTGAATTCTATGGATTCGTAGAATTAAAATANTATTATCTCTATGAGTTCTTGATCAAATTTAATAAAATTTTTTTATTTGAATTCTATGGATTCGTAGAATTAAAATAAAAAAATTTTTATCAAATTTGGTCAAAAACTTATGGAGATATCTTTAATAAAAGTTCCTGTAAACAATTTTAATACAGTTTCTTTGTAATATGTTTTTTTGCTTTTTCAAAATAACCCACTGTTTGGCGATGATTTACAAGAAATTTTACTATGCTAACTAAAAAGAATTTATAACAAGACTTGTAGCACATATCATGGACTAATAAAATCTCAAATTTCATGAAAAAATATTAAAAACTCTTGAAGATATTAACATTTTTGTAAATTTTGACACATACGTTTTCGCAAGTATTCCTTTAAACTTCAAATAATTCTGGAAAAACTTTCTCAAAATAAAACCTCCAAAATGTGAATTAGTAAGTTGATAAAATAGGTATTCGAGTCTTCAGATAAAATTTCATCATAAACAGATTAATATTAACGAAGTTATGATAATTTTTCAATTTACTTCCAGATTCAGAATTTTTTAAAATTTTCAATTTTGATAAAAACAGAAAAATCACTATCACAGGCTAGATTTTTACAAGTTCAAATGAAACAAGTTACTGCACACTAATATAATCAATAGAGAATATACTAAAATTTTGCTTTCTAAAATTTCAAGTTATTTGGTTAAATATTTATTTTATAATAGCTTTTTCATTTGGCATAGCTTCTTTATAATATACTTTTTGGAAATAGAAAAATATTTCATCAAAGATATCTCTACAAGTTCTTGACCAAATTCAATGAATTTTTTTATTTGAATTTTATGGATCCATAGAATTCAAATAAAAAAATTTTCATTGAATTTGATCAAGTGGTTGCAAAGATATCTTTGATCAAAGTTTTAAAGATTTCAAAATGCATATTACATGACAGATACATTTAAATTTGTTGACAAAACTTTGATCAAGGATATCTCTGCAACCACCTGATCAAATTTGATAAAAATTTTTTAGTTAATTATTATGGATCCGAGAATAAGCAAAAAAATTTTTATCAAATTTTATCAGGTGGTTGCAGAGATATCCTTAATCAAAGTTTTGTCAAAAATTTAAATGTATCTGTCACATGATAAGCGTTTTGAAATTCTCTAAAACTTTGATCAAAGATATCTCTGCAACTACCTGATCAAATTCAATGAAAATTTTTTTATTTGAATTCTATAAATCCATAGAATCCAAATAAAAAAATTTTTATTGAATTTGATCAGGTGGTTGCAGAGATATCTTTGATCAAAGTTTTAGAGAATTTCAAACCGCTTATTACATGACAGATACATTTAAATTTTTGCCAAAATTTTGATCAAGGATATCTCTGCAACCACCTGATAAAATTTGATGAGATTTTTTTTACTTATTTTACGGATCCATAATAATTAAATAAAAAATTTTTATCAAATTTGATTAGGTGGTTGCAGAGATATCCTTGATCAAAGTTTTGTCAAAAATTTAAATGTATTTGTTATGGGATAAGCGTTTTGAAATTCTTTAAAACTTTGATCAAAAATATCTCTGCAACCACTTGATCAAATTTGATGAAAATTTTTTTATTTGGATTCTATGGATCCATAGAATTCAAATAAAAAAATTTTTATCAAATTTGATTAGGTAGTTGCAGAGATATCTTTGATCAAAGTTTTAAAGAATTTCAAAACGCTTATCATATGACAGATACGTTTAAATTTTTGACAAAACTTTGATCAAGGATATCTTTGCAACCACCTAATAAAATTTGATGAAAATTTTTTTACTTATTCTATGGATCCATAATAATTATCTAAAAAATTTTTATCAAATCTAATCAGATGGTTGCAGAGATATCCTTGATCAAAGTTTTGTCAACAAATTTAAATGTATCTGTCATGTGACCGAAATTGATTTTTGAAAAAGGCCTATTTCGTTTTCATTAGAGAAAATTAAAATTTTTATAAGTAAAAGCAAATAAAATTTATATAGATATGTTTCTTATAATTTCATCTATTCAAAAAAAGTATCAAATAATTTCATCTTTTAAGTAAAATAGGTCAAAAACAATTTTGTCTTCAAATTTTAATTTCGGGTTTTAGAACCCGAAACAATTTTGACCTTATGTATAGTTATATGATACAGTTTTGAAATTCTCTAAAACTTTGATCAAAGATATCTTTGCAACTACTTGATCAAATTCAATGAAAATTTTTTATTTGAATTCCATGAATCCATAAAATTCAAATAAAAAAATTTCATCGAATTTGGTCAAGAACTTGTAGAGATATCTTTGATGAAATATTCTTCTATTTTCAAAAAGTATATTATAAAGAAGCTGCACCAAATAAAAAAAAGCTATTATGAGATAAATATTTAACCAAATAACTTGAAATTTTAGAAAGCAAAGTTTTAGCATATCTTCTATTGATTATAATAGTGCACAGTAACTTGTTTTATTTGAACTTGTAAAAATCTAGCCTGTGATAGTGATTTTTCTGTTTTCATCAAAATTGAAAATTTTAAAAAATTCCAAATCTGGAAGCAAATTGAAAAATTATTATAACTTTGTCAATATTAATCTGTTTATAATAAAATTTTAACTGAAGACTCTAAAATACCTATTCTATCAACTTACTAATTCACGTTTTGGAGGTTTCATTTTGAGAAAGTGCTTCCAGAATCATTTGAAGTTTAGGGAAAACTTTATCTATCAAAATTTACAAAAATGTTAATATCTTCATGAGTTTTTAATATTTTTTTATGAAATTTGAGATTCTATTAGTCCAGTTATGTGTTACAAGTCTTGTTATAAATTTTTTTTTAGTTAGCATAGTAAAATTTTCTTGTAAATCATCACCAAATAGTAGGTTATTTTGAAAAAGCAAAAAAACATATTACAAAAAAGCTATATTGAAATTGTTTACAGGAACTTTCATCAAAGATATCTTCACGAGTTCTTGACCAAATTTGATAAAAATTTTTTTATTTTAATTCTATGAATCCATAGAAAAAAATTTTAATAAATTTGATCAAGAACTTATAGAGATAATATTAATAAAAGTTTTTAAAAGTTAAAATATTTAAGTGACAAAATCAAGGTGATCTACATGTACCATGGTGCGAATAGCAAAAATTTATGGTGCGAATAGCAATTCTCTTTTTAAAACTATATATCTGATATATTAAAAAACTACAGTATTATATCTTTTTAAAAAATAAAGCTATTAAGTTGTAATAAATTGATTTAGCTACAAAATAGTAGCTTTTTTTTTTAATATCTTTTTAGATCGAAAATTATTAGCTTTTAAAGTTTACATACTGCATAAAAAAAAATAAATAAGCTTTTAAATATTTATTAATTTTAAGCAGTCTTTTTTATTTTTTATTATTATTAATTTCTTAATATAAAATAATATATATGCTGATTTTTATTTATTTTTTTTTTTATGTCAAAGTTTCCGCTCTGGGTGAGAGTTTATTTAATCAAGCCTGTAGATCAAGAACGCCTTTTTGGGCACCTCACAATTGAGTTACATTGAACGAGAGTACAACTAGCTACACATACAACTTTTGGTTGTCATATTGAAGTAGTCCGCCCGAAGGTTCTATACTAGCTGCCATACCTACAACCCAACTAGGGAATTGCCTATTTAAACTCTCTGGTCCAAGCTTCACATGTTAATCCTACTTGTATCACTAGTACAGCTCTCTGATACATTAGTTAGTTGAAGACAGTTCCGGATGCTAATTACATCTCCTTAGGACTAATTTATCCTCGCGGTACACTTGGTAGAGCAGTCCCTGTCCCACACAGGTATTACCTACGTTTCGGTAACTTGCGTTGCCTACTTCTGCCCTTGTAAAGTTTACACTGACCCCGGTACTTACCATTACTTTCCTACCGGTCCATCACTGGATACCTCCAACTTCCAATCCAGTTGGCCCGGAAGGGTTGATCTAAGCAGCATTAGGTACTACTATGGTTTTTTCTTCCCCTGGTACCTAATTCCAGAACATAGGTTCTTTTCCTCCGATACGACTCCAGCATCCAGATTGGCGGACCCTCTCCTCCGAAGGTCATATCGTCTAGTACTCTAGCTCTGGTTTCTGATATTCTAGTTCTGGTAGCACCGTCAAAGATCGTTGCTACCTCCTTACTCGGGACTTTCCAAATGGGTTTCCATTTCCCCGGTTCCTTGGATTTGTCTGTATCACTGGACACAATTTCGCCTGAAAGCTTCTATTCGAGATAGTAACTAAGGACTACAGGTGATATATCCAACCAATCAACAGGAAACAGTTATCATAACACAGGTCTATTTTTCCAAAGCGTCACCAGTGGAATTTGAACCCTAGACCTGCCACTTGGGGGGTGACAACTTACCAACTTCTCTAAGTCGCCACACCTATAAGCTGATTTTTAAAATTTATAAATAAAGTATAATTTTTAAAAACTTTAAAACTAAATAACTTCTAATCTACTAATCCATTTTAAATAATTTTACTACCAAAATGTTTGTCTCTTTAAACAAAGAGACAAATATTTTGGTAGAGGACCCAGATATCTCTTATATAAGTTATAACTGGATTTTGATCAATTTTAATCTAATTTATCAAAAATAACAAAACTATATTTACTTATCTAACTTCTGATTTATTAATTATAATTTGAATGAACTTTTTTTTTGTTAAATGTATCACTAAGCACTTTATTTTAAAAAAAAGATCATTCAAATTGGACCACTAGATGCCAAGATAATTGGCAAAACTATTTTTTTGCTTCTCAAATTTCAGGAGTTTTTGCTAAAAAATAAAGTATGACATCTGTACTAGATATCTGGAGTTCTTTGGTAGTAAAAATATTTAAAATGAACTAGTAGATCAGAAGTTATTTAGCAGGACTCTAGACATCTAGTATAGAAGTTATACATTACACGTTTTAGCAAAAACCCTAAAATTTGAGAAGCAAAAAACAGTTTTTGCCAATTATTTTGTATCTAGTAATCCAATTTGAATAAACTTTTTTTTTAAAATAAAGCTTTCAAAAAGGCACATCTAATAAAAAACAGTTTATTCAATTCTAATCATTGGATCAGAAATTATTTAAGAAAATAAAGTTTTGTTATTTTTAGCAAATTAAATTAAAATTGGTCAAAATCTAGTTATGCCTATATGAGAGATATCTGGGGTCCTTATTTAGTTTTAAAGTTCTAAAAAATGCTCTACTTGTAAATTCCAAAAATTGACCCATATAATACAACTTTTTTATCTATAGAATCTTTGATTAAATATAAAAATACTTATTCATCAAAGAAAAAATTCTTTAATTGATAGTTTGCCAGTTAATTAAAAGATTATTTATAGTATAATACAGTGGCCTACCATATTATTATGAACACTTTTTGGGCGGTCATCGCTCAAAATCAGGTAAGTAAACATAGCATGAAATTCAGGTCATGTAACTGGCCAATCTCACAGTAAAACATACTAAAATTTTATACGGTTTCGTTGCATTAGGCAAAAGTTATGCAAAAAATAGTACAAAGTACCATTTTTGGATTTGTACAAAAATCGATTTTGCCAAATTTTTTTTTTTTTAAAAAAATTTGACCAAAAATCGAATTTTTAGTCAAATCGCTTTAAATTTCACTTGAATATAGTGAGCCATCTAAGTAACATTATATGGTATAAAAAACTCTATTTGTACAATGGGTCAGGTGCAATTAAAAAAAAGTAAATATTGTATTTTTTTTCACAAAACGATCAGTAGCAAGAAATCTTGAAAAAACTCTATGACCAAGGTAATTCTATTTGTTATAGTGTTGCTAAGGTTGACAGTAAAAAGTTCGTTGTATTAAAGTCAAAAAGAAGCTTCATAGAATAGGTATTTTAAAGGGATCAAAAAAAATGAAAAAAACCTCACTGAATATTCAAAATCATATATCCTTTTCAACTTTCCCGGTCTCAAGAGTTTAATTATTAGCAAAATTCTACCATCAAACTTATTTTATCTTATTAACCTTTCAAAAACTAACAAAAAAAAATTCGAATATATAGTACCATACTATTCGCTATGTATTGCACAAAGGTCTGAGATCTTACATTGTCCCTTGGGCTATTTATCGTCCCTATCTAGTCTCATGTCTATGAAGGCTAATTTTTTTAAAGCTTTAAATATGTTTTGTAATTAGATAAACAACAATTTGTCATTTTTAGGCATCTTTTGTTGTATTGGACGTGGGTCGTATATAGTGATCCTAGTTGATCAAAAAGTTTTGACCAACCAAGCTGATAAAATTTTATTGGCTTAATCAGCTTAGCCAAAAAATTTCAAATAAATCGCAATTTGATCAAAACAACTTGCAATAATTATCAGTACTTGTACTATCGTGAATAAACCCCAATCAGAAGATATATATAACAGTAAATGAATAAAATTTACTTAACTTTTGATATAATAGGAGGAATTATGCGATTCAAAAATTTATTAAATTAAGGGGAGGGCCAGAAATCAGCTGATTTCCTGGGGGGTCTGAAAAACTGTAAATTTAATATAAAGACCTGACTAAAATAGGGGGAAGTCAAAATTTTGGCCAAAATCAAATTAGCTGATTCCTGGCAGTGCCCTAAAGCTGCTATTTTGATTTTTAATTTACTGAATTTAGTAAAAATATTATTTATAGCTGTTTTTATAAATTCTGGGACAACTGATAAAAATTATTTTGGCCGAATTTGATAAGTTTTTGAATTCGGTGTTATCTGAACTGGATTTCGGTATTATAGTAATTCGATAATACCAAATTCAAAAACAGTTGTCCCAGAATTTATGAGAATAGCTGTAATGAATTATTAATTAATTCATATTAGTGTGATGCAGCATAGCGGGCTTTCGTTGTAATTGGTTAATTTTTTGTAGATCATCGTGTGATCTTCGTAAAATTCTATTGGTTCGGAGAATTAGATTTTGTGTAATGATATTTCTTATCAATTTTAATTGAAATTCGATACCAGTTAGTATACTGGTTAGAAAAATTAGAAAAAGCATCAAAAATGTCTATACAAGAAAATTACAGTGAAACTACAAATAAGGGAAAAAGAAAGGCTCAATATTGTAATTTGGAGGGTCATGACAATGTTATTTGTAATTATGATCAGTACGGCGCCTTAATTGTAACAGATCAGTTAACCGTACCAAGCTCAAGCCAACACTTGGATCTAGTTGGCAAAGCTTTATGCCGAAAACACTATAATAAGTATATTGCAAATGCAAAAAAAAAAAGACTCAACTAACTACTACATGCACTCATCCCAAACATAGTACCTATTTAGCTACGGCTCGAAAAGGTGAAGTGACGAAATTCGGGAAGACTCCAGAACGGTTAACTAGATTTTTTCAACTGCCAAAAGGGGCGAAGATGTGCCATCATTGCTTATATAAAACAGATATAGATCCAGAGTATATTAATTCGCCAGATTATTTACCAGCAAAAGAAAAATTTTCAAAAATTCCAAAAGAAAGCATGAGGCGCTTTCAAGGTAGGTCGTATGTTCTGGGTGGTGATGTTATTTACTCCGAATCTGAATTTCAGGAATTGGAGTCTGCATACCACGAAGTGTGTAGAGAACTTGATGAAGCGAAATTAGGTAATAGTTTCTTATTTGTTACTTTTTTTTTTCTTTTCTTAATTTTTTTAAATTATTATTTAGAGCTAATTCCTTTGAGTAAGAAGATTAAGCTCATGGCAGGGGTGTTGTACACAAGACAACGTGTGTATAACGAGAAGCCAATTTTTAATCCAGATGAGTTTAAAAAAATACTTGAGGAAAGCGAACCATTACTAAGAGGCTTCTTTGATCAATTAGTTGCCAGAACTAATCCACAAGCTAAGAGCCACATAACTAACGAAAAAATAAAAAAAGATTGGTTTCTTTTTGCTATTTTCTTGCAGGACTTAACAACAAATTTATTAATGGTTTTAAAGGAGAGATCAGATTTTTGTTAGATGCATCTGGGGCATCTTCGTCGGCAATTGAGACTTTGGCTAGTGCGAGCTTAGCGGTAAGACGTGAAACCATTGCAAGAAAGAAGGCTCAGCATGTAGAAGTGCATATGGATACTGTGGATGGTTTTTTAGTAAAGAATGTAAGATATATAAATTTTTTTTTAATTTAATTTAATTTAAAAATAACATTAATCATTGGCTTCGCATATAATATTTTAACAGAATGAAAATTTGATCGTTCTTAACGTGGATGATTTTCACAATATTCACGAATATCGTCGTAGTGATACAACAACTACACATGATATTGGCCATTTTGTTACGATACTCTTAAAGGCATTGCCCGAAATGGCTTCAGTTCCATATAAAAATCCAAATCAAGAAAAGAGTATTCATAACAAAAAGGGTATTGATTCAGATATAATTGTAGAGAATGCACACTTACTTTTTTTTTCTTCTTTATGGCTTAGTTATACAGGGCGAAAGGGTGCGTTTGCTAATTTGGAGTCTTCACAAGAAACCTACGATGAAAGAGTTGAGCGTCTTTTAGTTCACAACTATGACGATAGAATTGAGCAACGCCGGGTAGATAGAAGCATAGTAGATACAAAATTGGTCGATTTAAAAGAAGGGTCTCTTCATACGACTATAGAATACGTGGATGCTCTTAGAGTCTTAATAGATATTCCTGAAGCAGAGACTTATATGAAGACACAGGTGCTAATAGCACCTATGGATTATCCAGAACAACTTAATATACGTCGCGCTGTAACCCGTCGCATCAAGTTTGGAGATTCTTCTGGAATACCGGAGCAAATTCTGCATGTTGTTCCAATGATTGGACCCTTGCATGTATCCTTAAATAGCTGTGAGATGGTGTTTCTTTTAAATTATCAGTTTTTTGATTTGCTTTTTCATGGGATCTTTGGAAATAACAAGGTGTTGGCACAAAAACCAAAACCTTATAAAATTAATATACTTTTAGAACTAGCATATCAAGGCTGGTCTAAAATTCGTTCAATAGTTATAAGAAAATTTGAATGTTCCAAAGATCCCGAACCTAGATATCTTATTAATTTGTTGGATAATATTGTTCCATTAGTTTTAGATTTTTACCCTATAATATTTCGAAGCGGAAATTGGCAAGCATACTTAGAAGCAATGTTTCGCGTTTGAACTGTTTTTTACCAATATAATCAAAGACACTATAATAAATTGCCTTTAATGTTTTTAAGTGATTTTTTTTACTGGTCCAGTACTAATCACCCCATTTCACAAACTCTTACAGATTCTATTCATGTTTTTAACGACTATTTTGTGGAAAATTTTCACAGCTCACTTCGGCGGCAAATTAATAAGTCAAACACGGCAAAGCAGATTATTCAAGAGGCACAGATAATCGATCAGACGCGCAGCAGCAATTCTTTTACCAATACGTTTGCTGAAAGCCATAACATCAGATATTCAGCAAAACAGCTAGAATATCTTGAAAAGCGTTCTGCACTTTTTTTACTAAATTTCTTTAAAGGTGTTTCCAGGAATCTTGGTGAGTCAAAGGCTATTCCACATTTGAATCCAAAAAAATATGAACTCCCGACATTAAAAACTCAAACCGACATAGCAATATTACCAATGGCTTGGAATACTAAACATATTCCACAAAATAATAAATTTTGTGATTTAGAAGATTGCACAGATTCTCGTGAGGTAGGTTGCATTCTAATCTGTGGTCATGCTTACCATTTCGATTGTTTTTTTGTATTAGGAAGCCAATGTCAATATTGTCTTGAATACCTCACTATCGGAATTGAGAAGAATTGTAAAGCTTTTCAAACAACGTTGAATTCTTCGGATAAGAAGGCAAAAGACAAGAGTGACAAGAGCAAAGATGGACTGGACATTATTCAAGCTAGTAATGATACCAATAATGATAATTTTTCTTTGGATAAAAATGTTGATTGTAGTAATATAGATGCGCTTATAGAGAATGCCAAAGATGCTTTTGCAAATGCACTTTTTTAAATAAGTATTGCGGGTTAGAATACGATTTTTAAATTAGTTAAATTAGTTTACTAAATGTATGTAATATGCAAGTTTTTTATTTTTAATAAATAAATATTTATTTAAGTAAAAATTTTTTATTCATTGTTTTATGATCAATTTTTAAATACATCAAAGAAGTTTTTTTTTTCATACAAAACGATTTAAAAGTAATTCGGGATAAGTTTAATAGTAATTGAAGTAAAATCATCATTTTATTAAATTATACATTAATGCCCCACACTCACGCCTATTTCACATAATACTAATAATTTTATAATTACAAAAACTTGACACCTACGCCCATATTACATTCTTNCTAGATATCTTATTAATTTGTTGGATAATATTGTTCCATTAGTTTTAGATTTTTACCCTATAATATTTCGAAGCGGAAATTGGCAAGCATACTTAGAAGCAATGTTTCGCGTTTGGACTGTTTTTTACCAATATAATCTAAGACACTATAATAAATTGCCTTTAATGTTTTTAAGCTATTTTTTTTACTGGTCCAGTACTAATCACCCTATTTCACAAACTCTTACAGATTCTATTCATGTTTTTAACGACTATTTTGTGGAAAATTTTCACAGCTCACTTCGGCGGCAAATTAATAAGTCAAACACGGCAAAGCAGATTATTCAAGAGGCACGGATAATCGATCAGACGTGCAGCAGCAATTCTTTTACCAATACGTTTGCTGAAAGCCATAACATCAGATATTCAGCAAAACAGCTAGAATATCTTGAAAAGCTTTCTGCACTTTTTTTACTAAATTTCTTTAAAGGTGTTTCCAGGAATCTTGGTGAGTCAAAGGCTATTCCACATTTGAATCCAAAAAAATATGAACTCCCGACATTAAAAACTCAAACCGACATAGCAATATTACCAATGGCTTGGAATACTAAACATATTCCACAAAATAATAAATTTTGTGATTTAGAAGATTGCACAGATTCTCGTGAGGTAGGTTGCATTCTAATCTGTGGTCATGCTTACCATTTCGATTGTTTTTTTGTATTAGGAAGCCAATGTCAATATTGTCTTGAATACCTCACTATCGGAATTGAGAAGAATTGTAAAGCTTTTCAAACAACGTTGAATTCTTCGGATAAGAAGGCAAAAGACAAGAGTGACAAGAGCAAAGATGGACTGGACATTATTCAAGCTAGTAATGATACCAATAATGATAATTTTTCTTTGGATAAAAATGTTGATTGTAGTAATATAGATGCGCTTATAGAGAATGCCAAAGATGCTTTTGCAAATGCACTTTTTTAAATAAGTATTGCGGGTTAGAATACGATTTTTAAATTAGTTAAATTAGTTTACTAAATGTATGTAATATGCAAGTTTTTTATTTTTAATAAATAAATATTTATTTAAGTAAAAATTTTTTATTCATTGTTTTATGATCAATTTTTAAATACATCAAAGAAGTTTTTTTTTCATACAAAACGATTTAAAAGTAATTCGGGATAAGTTTAATAGTAATTGAAGTAAAATCATCATTTTATTAAATTATACATTAATGCCCCACACTCACGCCTATTTCACATAATACTAATAATTTTATAATTACAAAAACTTGACACCTACGCCCATATTACATTCTTGACACTATTTTTACATTTTAACACCCATCTATCTTCAATGTGCTATGATCTTAGGCCAACGTACTGAAATTGAAGAGACAAAAAAAAAAATTTTAGTATTAATTGAATAGTTATCTTTGAATCTATTTAGAAAAAGCGCCACTAACTTAGCTGGTAGAATAATTCTAACCTCAAAGCATTTTAAGAGCGATAAATTAGGAGAGCAAACTTCTTCATTACAGCTTTTCAGCAGCTACCATGTCTGTAAGTGATTCGAATTGATTTCTACAGCCCTTGTTCAAATCTGAAAGCTTTGAAAGATCTCACTACAATCAGTACATTTTGCTTAATATAACAAGCGAAATAAATGTTACTCATCTAGCTTCCGAATTACCTCGCGGCTTGCTGAATTACTTTGACAGTTTATAAAATAGGTTGTAACCTTTCTATTTTTTTTTGTTTTATATTTGCCGAATTCGTATTCATGGAGCCGAATTCATTTTTGTGACGGAAATCATTACTTTAATAAGACTTTATTAAGATGAGACGATCTACAAAATCGGCCAATCATATTAAAGCCCGCTATGCTGTGTGATGCCAAATTAATGAGGATTCAAATTTTTATCGTAGTGAATTGATCATATTTGGGAATTTTAAAATTAAAACCAAAGAACCTTATTTTATTTTTCTGATTTATAATTAAACATAATAAAAAGTTATTTAAAAAATCTTGATTATTTTGAAATATGCAACTTATTTATTAATTTTGAAATTCCTGATTAATTTAATGAGGGCATATGGGTGGATTTGACTCTATTTATATTGTCACAAAATTCGATCAAAAAAACGCGATCACTGGCCAATCAAATTAAAACGAAATATGATAAACAACTTATTTCAACTAATTTATTACCAATTTATTATCAGCAAAGCTTTACTTTTAATTATATATTTTAAAATGGTAATTTTATACTATTTTTCTGTCACCACTACTTTTACTGGAGATGTATTACAACCTTTGGCACATGTTAAGTTAAACAATATTGCTCATATATTTGATCCAAATCACATTTATACTGACTTATTTGGCAATTAACTTCTATAAAATTAATTAAATAAAATCTAGTTTTAGATTATTGAAACTGTCTTGTTAAATAAAGCATGAAAATTTTTAACAATCATATAGCAATTATTCATATATTTTTGCATGTACTGCACATGGTTTCTGTATTTTTATGTGGTCTACCTCCTTGGCATTGTCACTAGCAAGAATTTGAAATCCCAAAAGAGATAAATATTTCAGATTTTGAAAACTAAGATTTTGTTGTATATATATAAGCATGAAAATTTTCATGCTACAACTCTGAAACTAGTCCAGTATTCTTTAAGATCTTTGCCACGTACTTCATAAACCTGTATTTTTATATAGTTTATTTGCTGGCATTACCACTAGTAAAAATTTTTGATCAGTAAAAAATAATTTTTGATCATCAATTTGGTCATAAATAACAAAAAATTTTTTGCTTATAAAATCGGCTAGCCGATTTTAGAAAAAATCGACTGACTGGGTCGAAAAATCAGCTTAGCCAATTTTTTTAATTTCGTCCAGAATTACTAGTTGTATAAGGTATGAAAAATAGAATATTGAATATTCAAGTTGCTTGTTATATATAACTATTGGCTTACTAATTAAGCTTGTTTCTTCTGGTCTTGATGCCAGATCATGCTGCTACTTGTGCTAAAGTTAAAGAAGAATCTACATAATATAAAATTTTTGTTGGTTAAATTTTTGTTAAAAAAAATAAAAAATAAAGGAATATAAAAAAAATATAAAATTTCAATTTCGTACAAATAAAAAAATCAAATTTTTTGAGTTTTTTGTATAACTTCTGCTTGATGCAACGAAACTGTATGAAATTTTAATATATTGTACAGTGAGATCAGCCGGTCATACCATATAAATTCTGTGCTGCATTTACTTATCTAATTTTGAGTGATGCTGTCCAAAAAGTGTCCATAATAATATGGTAGGCCACTATAGAATACAAATTATATATAAAAATCACTATAGTGTAAATATGGTATGCATATATATATAAATATTTTTTACTAAGTTAATGATATATACCTACTAATTAAAAGTTGTAAAGCTTATCGAGACATATCTAACAGTAGTTAGATCATCCAAATTGGTCTAGTGATTAGCAAAATATTATTGAAAAATAATTGGCTAACTATATAAAATCTTTATACTTGAATATCTAGTAGTATAGTAATTCGATTTAGATGATTTTGGTACTATTCGATTTGTTTAAGTAAGACAAATCCAATAATACTATTATAGAATAATAGTTTATTATATTATCTTATTATCTTATTATTTTATTTTATTATTATTTTATTATCATTTTGTATTATTATTATCTTAAGAAGTTGGATATTTAGAATAGTCATACTATTTATAACATTTATAACACTTATATACCACTTATAACAATCATATTGCTATAATAATTATATCACTTATAACACTTATACCATTTATAATAATTATACTACTTATAACGCTTATCCCTTAGATTGTAGTAGAACACAGGCAAATT